>LNAC01000533.1:458490-595269 GCA_002007465.1 Ailurus styani | reverse complement strand
GGCTCAGGTCATGATCCCAGGGTCCTGCTTGGCAGGGAACCTGCTTCTCCCTCTCCCACTCCCCTGCTTGTGTTCCCTCTCTCACTGTGTCTCTCTCTGTCAAATAAATAAAAATTAAAAATCTTTAAAAAAAAAATAAAAAAGGAGAGTACAAAATTGAAGCAAAAGTGAATCTTTATGTAGAATGAAAAAAATCACAATAAATACATTTTTAAAATGCTGAGAAATCCATAAAATCCAGAAAAATGACATACACTGACATGTCATACTTTCCCCTAAAATCTGATCACATTTTTATTTGATTTTGTAGTATCATTTATTATAGAGAGACTAGAAAGATAATATAGTTTTCTTCTACCATGGTTAATCAAGTTTTTAAAAACATTATTGATAGTGTAGGTAAGTTCCTTTATGCTTTACAACTCTTTATTAATAATACCATCCAAAGTTTTAGGATTGTTGTCAAAAAGGGAACTTCTGTCAAGTTCTTTTTTTTTTTTTTTTTTAAAGATTTTATTTATTCATTTGACACAGAGAGAGAGATTACAAGTAGGCAGAGAGGCAGGCAGAGAGAGAGGAGAGAGGAGGAAGCAGGCTCCCTGCCGAGCAGAGAGCCCGATGTGGGCCTCGATCCCAGGACCCTGGGATCATGACCTGAGCCGAAGGCAGCGGCTTTAACCCACTGAGCCACCCAGGCGCCCTGTCAAGTTCTTTTCTTGTGTGAGTAGGAAGTTTTCAGGGCATTTCAGGTTTCTTTGTACAGTGACTCACTCATCTTAAGTACTCTGAATCAAGATGCTCGTTAATGAGCTTGCTGTTGATGTCCTTGGTATGGTGTATATTATCAGCTTTTTATTATCCTTCATTGATATTATCATTCCAGGACAGGTTTACAGAATATTTTAAAATTTTCCAAAGTGCTTACGTGATTCACTTCGTTGACTGGATTATCAAACAATCCAAGAATTTACTAATTTTATTGGAAAGTTATCTCGTTCTCTCTCTCTCTCTTTTTTTTCTTTTTAGATTTTATTTATTTATTTGACAGAGAGAGACACAGCGAGAGAGGGAACACAAGCAGGGGGAGTGGGAGAGGGAGAAGCAGGCTTCCCTCTGAGCAGAGTGCCCTATGTGGGGCTTGATCCCAGGACCCTGGTATCATGACCTGAGCCAAAGGCAGACACTTAACAACTGAGGCACCCAGGTGCCCTAGTTATCTCTTTCTCTTAATGAATTATTGTCTTTGGTGACTTTGGTTTTGTTACAATTTGCCTTTCAAGATCAGAAAGTTTCTGTCCATTCCTTCGTTTGTGTTGATCCCCATTGTCCTGTGTTCCATTAATGTTTTTAAAAATCCCTGAAGGGCGCCTGGGTGGCTCAGTGGGTTAAAGCCGCTGCCTTCGGCTCAGGTCATGATCCCAGGGTCCNGCTCCCTGCTCAGCAGGGAGCCTGCTTCCTCCTCTCTCCTCTCTCTCTGCCTGCCTCTCTGCCTACTTGTAATCTCTCTCTGTGTGTCAAATGAATAAATAAAATCTTTTAAAAAAATTAAAAAAATAAAAAAATAAAAATCCCTGAATTTTTATTATGAAAGGTTTTAAACATGCAAAATAATCGTTTAATGGTACATAAATATCCACTAATTTTCACCTGAATTGTCTTTCAATTCTTCAATAAATAAATATTTAAAGGCTAAAACAAGGTATGCTTCATGTATGTTCAAATCAGAAAGCAATAAATTCTCACTTGCTTTACTGAAGCGTTCCTATGTCTTTTCAAATAGCAGCTAGAATGGCTTATTTGAACATTATCAACCTTCTGAATGAAAGTGTGCATCTTATTTATGTTAAGATATGTGAAATACGTAAATGTGTCCCACTCAATTCAGACTGAGTGTATCTCCAGCTGCCTCATAGTAGACCCCCCCAAAAAACCCCGACAATCTATTTTATGCTACCTGACACTAGCAAATTTCAGATAAAGGCAGATTCAGAGTAGGAAAGGATTGTGATTTTAACTAAAAGTCATTAAAATACCTTACCCAGGGCGCCTGGGTGGCTCAGTGGGTTAAAGCCTCTGCTTTCAGCTCAGGTCATGATCTCAGGGTCCTGGGATCGAGGCCCGCATCAGGCTCTCTGCTCAGCAGGGAGCCTGCTTCCCTCTCTCTCTCTGCCTGCCTCTCTGCCTCCTTGTGATATCTCTCNCCCCCTTTGAAAAAAAAAAAAAAAAACTTTAAAAAAAAAAAAAAAAAAAAACCAGAAAAACAGTATGGAGGTTCCTCAAAAAGTTAAAAATAGGGCTACCCTACAACCCAGCACTTGCACTACTAGGTTATTTGTCCAAAAGAACACAAACATAGTGATTCAGAGGGACATATGCACCCCAATTGTTTATAGAAGCAATGTCCACAATAGCCAAACTATGGAAAGAGCCCAGCTGTCCATTGACAGAAGAATGGGTAAAGAAGATGTGATCTACCTATCTATCTCTCTATACACAGTGAAATACTACGCAGCCATCAAAATCTTACCATTTGCAACAACGTGGATGGAACTAGGGGGTGTTATGCTAAGCAAAATAAGCCAGTCAGAGAAAGACAAATACTGTATGATTTCACTCATAGGTGGAATCTAACAAAACAGATGAACATAGAGGAAGGGAAAATAAAATAAGATGAAAATAGAGAAGGAGGAAAACCATAAGAGACACTGAACTCCGGGAAACAAACTGAGGGTTGCTGTAAGGAAGGTGTGTGGGGGGAAGGGATAACTGGGTGATGGGCATCAAGGAGGACACTTGAAGTAATGAGCACTGCGTGTTGTATGCAACTGATGAATCTCTAAATTCAACCCCTGAAATTAATAATATAGTATATGTTAACTAAATTGAAATTAAATAAAAAATTTTTAAATACCTTAACTTGGATAATTTACAAGAACAAACAAATACATTGCTAACTTCTATCCCCATGCCCAGTTTTGATTTGGGTTTTTTTTTTCTTTAAGAGAGAGCAGGAAAGGTGGGTAATACAGCACAGCAAATATGTGAGCAGGGGCATCAGCGACCTCTTCTGCTAACCACACTGTGAGACTCATGGCAAATCATTTCCTCTCCAAGCCTGTCTCTGTGTTCCCAACTCAGTATGAATCTACCTTAGCCTGGCTGTAAGTGTCAAAACACAGGGACTGAAGAGGAATCCAGATACCTAAGACAGCATCATGAGAAACATTTGATTAAAAGGATTCCTTTGAGTTTTCATTCTTTGGGATTATTTTTCTCCAAATTTCATCTTTCTTCAAAACAAAGGCCCAGAGGATTTTCACCGAGTCTGCCCTGGCTGCACTGTAAGTATAATCAAAACACACACTTTGGCTAGAAAAGTGTTGTCCCAGATGCAAAAAAAAAAAAAAACAAGCAAGAAAGATCCACATAATTTCCTACACAATGACTCCAAAGAACATTTTGCAGAAGACAATTGATTTCCACCAGTACACTCATTAATTTTCATGACACCTTCTCTAAGTTTTAGAAACAAATGAAGTTATTAATATTTGAAGACACTGGGCAGTATTTTCTGGGCCACCTCATTAAAAAGGCTCCACTGTCAACTAAAGACAAGGAGGGGGTCTAGAACCAAAATCTAGTCTTAGAGCAGGCTTACGAAAAGCCAGGAGCCATGCCACTGTGACAAAAAAGTGGGTTGGAAACACTGGAGTCGTCAAACTGGTTCTCAGAATTGGTACTTCACAGTCCCACATGAATAGGAAGGACTGTGTGCAGGAGCACACAAAAGGCTGGAAGGACTTCAGAAGCCCTCTGCAAACTTCTCCTTCCATCTAGCTCAGTGACCACCTTTGTGTCAGATGCCGATTTATGAACCAATCACTCTCCTTGGAGCTGGGGGTGAAGCATGTGAGCTGTGTGAGAGAAACATGGAAACCTGAAAAAAAAACAAAAAAAAACCTGATGCTTTGTAAGGAAAGGGTGGAAAATCGGCACCGGGCAGGCAACCCCAATGTTCATGAACTCATATTTAGAGCTGTCTTGGTTTTGCACTCAACTGCTTCAGCCCTTGCCTGTCTCAGATTTTCGGTGTCCAATGACAGTGGCCCGCACCTGACTAGAAGTAGAATTTACTCACTGAGGAGGGAAGCAAGATGACAGAAGGCAGGATGTTGAGGAGATGGTATCGAGTGTGTAAGACTGCAAAGCACAGAGCTTAAGAGCAGAGCTGAGGAGTCAGATTTCCAGCCCTGTTGTCACCAGCTGTTGGATCTCGAGTACTCAGTCTCAGTACCCAAATAAGCCTCGGTTTCCCCTTTGATTAAATAAGGGTAACAGTACTGGCTTCAGCGTTGTTGTGAAGATTAACTGAGATACTAGAAGTGGAATGCTTTGAGCTTGAAACTTCTAATGGACATGTGATTAAAAAAAAACAAAAACAAAAAACAAAAACGGCTATTTTATTATGATTTTGGAGAAGTGAGGGCAGTCGATGGGGAAAATGTTGGGGTGAGGTTGGCAGAGACAACAGCTAGTCCTGGAGGCCCTGGAGGCAAAATCTGAAGAAAGGTTTGATTTGAGGAGAGGGGAAGTGGGCTGAAACCACTCCTTCCTGTTTCTGTTCTGTTTTATAGAGGAGCCTCAGAGAACTGTGCCTCGTCAGTGGGGACAGTTCAGTAGTCAAGGACTAGCTCCAACATCTCAGAGCTTTGCTCCTCCTTCCTCATCCCCTATAAATCTCAAAAACAGGCACCCAACACAGGGGTGTAAACTTGAGCAAGTTATGTTCTTTCTCTAGGTCTTCATTTCTCAACCCATAAATGCGATCTCTCATAATCTCTCCTATGCCCTTGGCCCTGATATACTGTGGGTCGAAGAACAAGATTAGAATTTGGGCACAGCACTTCTGAAATGTTCCCATTTCATCCTAAACTGTTATCTATGCATGATGATGGCTCTGAACTTCACTCATCCATAAAGAGCTCACCCTTCTTAGAATTTTCCTTTTTTATTTTGAGGATAAAAAGATTGCAAAAACAAGCCTCAGAATCAGGGCGTGGGGGTAGATGATTCACTGCCATCATGTTATCTTTTGAATGCAGTTAATAGCTCCCCGTGCCTACCCCCATTCCTTATCTACCTGCATTCCACTGCAGACAAACAAAATGATAATGGCAAAGGCAATCTCAGACACTACAGAGTCTGATGGACTCTGGTGATGAACTTATTACAAACTCTCCACCCACAAAGATCTGGCAAGAACAAAAGGATGGGTGTTTGTGCCGATACCTTGTCATAGCTCAGTGTCACTTGCCTCAGGCTACCAAATCTCTCAGCAAATATGTAACTCACTTACCTCAGAGACCTCCCGGAAGGAAGGAAGGACATCCCTATTCACTCTGATGAAGAACCAGGAAATTAAGAGTTTTTCTAAGGCCAACAAGTCAATGCTAGCTTTGCAAACCTACCTGAGGCTTTCTAGGTTTTATATGAAGGTTCTCACTCCCATTTGGGAAAACAAATTATTACAGACTATTTGAATTTAAGAACTAGAAGGGTTTTTAACTGATGTCAACAAAGTACATTCAGAACTTAAATCCCTTTTTAAAAAATATTCAGTAGGTGTCCTGTAGCTTCACTTGAAAACATCTAATAAAGTTTCCAACCGAGAATATGCGGAAAAGGGGCCTGGAAATACTGAAATAATGAGGACTGAGTGTGGAAGGGTGTGTGATGGAATGATTAAGGAATCCTGCTGGAGGGAAGACAGGGAGTATTAAGACCACACCTTGGGTTTGGGAAACGTGGGAACGAGGACTCAGTTTGGGCTTTCTCAAAGGTCAGTGTTGGCCTGAGCAGAACCTTATGGGGGTAGATGGGCTGGGCAAACAGGAAGTAGGGAGGGCACCACTTTTGCAAGCCGTCCTTTCTCCAATTGACGATCTGGCTCTTGTACATCATGGTCCTTCTGAATTGTGTTTGCAAGGACAGAAAGACTGGTTTGGACAGAATGAGACTTCAGTGATTATCCTACATCTACTAGCAATTACCAGTGTAATTTTGACAAGTTAAAAAAGTTATCTGAAACTTGGAAATAGGTGAAAGTGACTCTTGGGTATTCTTTCAATGCCAGTTGATTCTTTCAATGCCAGAGTTGACTATTTACTGGATTATTTTCCTTCACTATAAGGCAAAAGCTCATTTGGAAAATTCTGGTCCATAGAAATGCAAATAATTTCTTCCCAGCGGAACTAAGAGCCTCAAAGTTTACAGCTTATGATTCTGCTAAACTTAAACCAGTTTTTGTATAGCTTGTAACCCTGCAGAGCCTACAGAGCCATTACATTGCCTGTACTTATCCTGGGTCTCAAATCCCTTTTGGGCCGGTTTTAAATCTTACTGTTTTCCACGTTAAGGAGCTCAACAAAATCTGCGAAATGTATTCATTTAACATCTGAATGAAAGGCATGGTTTTATGTTTTTGAAAATTCTATTTTAATAGGCATCTCACTTCTGCTTCCAAGGATTTGGTCTCCTTGTCTGTTAAAAGATACCTTAGGACTAGAAGGTGTCTGTCCAAGGCCGCAGTCTAAAGTCTCTGAGCCGCTAAGCCACCTGGAACCCTCTTTCTCAGCCTCCCAGGGTCTCCAGGGAAAGGGCTACCCTCACTCTTTGGAGCAGAGAATTAGAACCTGCCAGCACCATCCTGCGACCCAGCTCCCAGAGAGTGGTCAGAACACACTAGGACACTTTTATGCAAACTGCAGCAATTCAATGTTTGTTTAGAAGTTCCCAGGAACCAATTGTTTTCCCCAATTTACTCCCATTCCCCTGCCTCTCCCTCCCCCAACCAGTCCCTACTTGCCACTACAAGTCTCAGAAATTCCTAGTTCCACATCCCCAGGCTTTTAGCTTAATTAGGATGGTAAGGCAGCTTCCCCTGAGTGTTCACCTATTTGACAAGCGCAAGTGGAAACTGGTGCCTTTTGGCTGCCCCTGAAGCAACAGAGGTCAAACCACTACACCCCCCATTCCCACTGGTGCAAAGGGGCAGGTCAGGATTGCTCTCTAAACCTGTTTCCGGCGCTGACGTCTGATGAATCCGTCCTCCGGAAGCTTCTCTCCCTCCACCTTCTTGGCCTGAGGATGTTTAGCCGTCTTCGAGGGGAGAAGATGTGAAGGGTAGGTGGAGCAGAGAACAGTTAAGGTGAGTGAAGAAAGACCCCTAGATGCATTTAGTATTCCTTGAAACGCACAGCTTTTGGCCTGGGGCTATAGTTAATGACCAACACGTAGAAAAACTTTTCCATTTCAGGGGATGTCTGATTTCAACAGACTTTTTTGCTAAACCTCCTCAGGTCAGAACTCTGCCTCAGAATCAGCTCAGTGCTCATCATATTCATAAAATATTTTTGTTTCTGATCCTAGCTTGGCTGCCTGGACCGACTGATAATCCTTGCTTGTGGCTGGGTGAGGTGTTGCTGAATTTCTCTGCACACCTTTCTTCCCTCCATTGACATCCCAATGCATTATTTCCGGCTTCCAGCTAATTCCTCAGCACGGGGATAGAGTCATGCTTCTCTCCAGCCACATCCTAGACCTTCACCGTTCCTGGACAAAACAGTTGAAGGCCAGGGTAGCCGAAGTTTGGGTGGGAGGAAAGGCCAACAAGTCACATAATATTTATTGGATATTGAGTGTTTACACAAGGTGCATAGAAACAAAAGCATCCAGTGCTTGGGTGAGGTTATCCTAGAAATCTAATTTGATAACAATCAGCGAAGTACCTATTTAACACCCGGAATGGGTCTTTTTTTTTGTAAAAACACCTTCCTCCTGCCTGGAAGGAAGAAGTGCCTGCCTAGGTGGCTCATTTGGTTTCAGCGCAGGGTTGTGAGTTCAAGCCCCCTGTTGGGAAAAACAGAAGCAAAACAAACACCTTCCTCCTTTATAGGACAAAGAACTTTGGGATCCTCTGGCTCCAGTTTAAAAAGAAGTTTCCCCAAGAATTTTGGGTGAAGGAACATCTGTCTAGGAAAGAAAGCCAACTCCAAGTCAATGGCACATCCCTTTACAAAACCTTTGAATCTCAGAGAGACAACTGTCTCCAGGGTCACATCCTGAGCAAGAAAGTAAACAGGCAACCGAAGGGCAGGGGTGGACGCTCCCACTTTGCCCCAACCACAAGCAGGGCGAGAGGAAGTGCAGAAGGAGAAGCAGGATGAAGGGGTGGCCATCCCCCCCCCACCCCATGCTACCCTCCTCCTCCGGTTTGTTATTTCTCCGGAGGAGTCCTCCCCGCACCCGCAGGCCTCCACCCACCGGCGCCCAACACAGCTCCGAGGCCGTGGCTGCCCACGTGCCCCCTGCGCCGCAGGCGGTTCTCTCCAAAGCCAGCCCAGCACCACCGCGAGCGGGCGGTTTGGCCCCGGGCGGGGCGAGCACGAGTGGGGGACAATGGAAGGGGGCGGGCCTGCACCCCGCCGCGCGGCCCCTCCCTCCAGGGCTGCCGGACGGGGGCCGGGACCCGGGCGGCCCAGATCGGGCCTGGCGTCCACTTGTCCCCGCGGTGCCGATGCTGGGCCCCAGCGCGCCCGAGACCCGCAGCCGGCCAGGGCAGGGCCGGCCCCCACTCCCGACCACCGCTGGGATTTCTCGCTGGCATTTCCACGCTGGGAGTCTGTCCGCCCTGATTTATGGGCTCGCAATGCTCACCATGCTAATGGGCATCAGCGATGCTCACCTACAGAGCAGTAAGACTCAAACCGTAGCCGCAGCATTGTTTAAAATTTAGACCACCAAGACTATTTTCAGGGAGTATTTTGCCACCAACGCCCACAACTGGCGGGGCAAGGGATGTTAAAAAACAGGCGTTTCGTTGGCTTGATCGCGGCTTTAAAGCTCTCCTTTGTCCGCACTGAGCCTCCGCGCCGCCCCCCCCCCCCCCGCGCCCTCCCTCCTAGCCCGCAGCTGACCCGGGAGGCAGCCCGAGTGCCCGGCTTACACAATGGAAACATCCCAACCAACCGCATTCCTCCAGTATCTGCATTGTGGCTGAGGGAGTCCGGGAATGTCAGGCCCCTTAGAGCAAGGAGCTCAGGAGGGGGAATCCAGAGCCGGGAGAATCTTGGAAATCTGATCAAACCCCTTAAAAGTGGGGTTTCAGGGCACCTGGGTGGCTCGGTGGGTTAAAGCCTCTGCCTTCGGCTCAGGTCATGATCTCAGGGTCCTGGGATCCAGGCCCGCATCGGGCTCCCTGCTTGGCAGGGAGCCTGCTTCCTCCTCTGTCTCTGCCTGCCTCTCAGCCTACTTGTGATCTCTCTGTCAAGTACATAAATAAAATCTTAAAAAAAAAAGTGGGGTTTCATTTTAATTTTTGGGAAAGCCGTATGTGCACAGAGCTCCAGAAAAATAGTCTGTAACGTTTATTTCAAAAATCTGCCTTTCCCCTTCCCCTCTACTTCCGTTTTCATCCCCAGAATCAATCCTTTGTCTGACAAATTTTGTCTTCTAGTATTTAAACTCCACCTTTCTGCGATACTTCCAAAACCACCCACGGATTTCCTCCCATCCTAAGATATCCTAAGATAAAGACTTAGTTGTCTTACACCCTTAGTCCTAATTTTTTTAAAAATACTATTCAGTCGTGATAGCTATTATGACTGTTTGAGTATTATTCATAGCTAAACAATAACAATGTTGAGTAGTTTCACTGCCTTTTTTGTCCAACTGTTTTGTTACCCCTACAGTTAAAGATCACCTTGGTTTTCATTTTGTTTCTCTGCACACTTTTCCGTGTTCCCATCTAAATCATCTCCAGACTGGTCTCGTCCTTATGTTCAGATGCCTCAGGGAACCTCTTGGTTGCCTTTGTTTGCCCCTTGCAAGCATTCCCTCCTGGAACCTTCCGCCAGCCAGCTCCAGTGTGGATTTATTTCTCTTTTTAGGCCAGCCGGGAGCCAGTTTCTCCAGCATTCTGAGCACTTGCTCAGTCCCTCCGCTGTGTGAAAGCCCCTGCTAACTGGGCTCCAGGTCTTCACCATACTTGGTTAACTTCATTGTGGGGGGTGGGAAATATCCTCTAGTAGCTTCCTGAAAATGGATGTGAGAGAGGAAAGGAGGTAAAAATTTGACTTCATGTGTGACTGAAATGAAGTTTATTCCACACCCACATTTGGCTGAACTTTGCCTGGGTATAAGATTCTTCTTTCTTTTTTTTTTAAGATTTTATTTATTTATTTGACAGAGAGAGATTACAAGTAGGCAGAAAAGCAGGCAGAGAGAGAGGAGGAAGCAGGCTCCCCACTGAGCAGGGAGCCCCATGCAGAGCTTGATCCCAGGACCCTGAGATCATGACCTGAGTGGCAGGCAGAGGCTTTAACCCACTGAGCCACCCAGGTACCCCTGGGTATAAGATTCTGTGTTGGAAATAATTTTCCCTCAGAATCTTGAAGGATTCATTTCGTTGTCTTCCAGCTTGGTATATTCACGTCAGCATTTTAGTGTCCTGCCTTTGAAATTAGAGAATCAAGAACTATTGGATTTTTGAGGAACTTCTCTAAGATGAAAGGCAGAGACCAAAGCAAGCCTGAGAAAAATAAATTAGAGGAGATAGCCTGTACAAGTATCAGAAAATGATATACACATGATGTGCTTTTGGAATATAGGTGAGGTTTGGTGGGGTGGGGTCTGGAGCCGATGGCTGAGAAAGAATTCTTGCGACATTCCTGGTGCAAAAAGGTGGTTTTGTTAAAGGACTGGGACAAGACCTGTGGGCAGAGAGAGCTGCTGGACCAGGGTTGTGAGGGGTAGCTGATTATATACTTGGGAGTTTGGGGGCGGTAAGGAAAAGGGAGGTTTTCAAAAGAACTTTCCATATGTTAAAGAGGACCTACAAGATTCTGCAGGCCTTGCCATTGTCAAGGTTGTTTTCCCCTCTGGCAAGGCCTTAAGACAGTTGGGACTTCCTGGATGAATGTCATACATATCCCAGCCAGGAGTTGGGGGGTGGAGGTTGCGGGGTGTCAGCCCGTGCTTTGTCCTTAGGCTAGCCTTCTGCTCCCTCATCACTTCCCCCTAGAACAGTTCTGACCCTTAAGTCTTTAAGGTTGTTGAAGGCAGAAGGTTCTCATCTTCTGTAACTTCTTCCTGCTGAATAGGGGTGCAGAGATGTCCCTACCTATAGGTCAATTCTGGTTACTCGGGGAACATATAGGGGAGTCATGAAAGGGGGGCAGCTGAATCCCACACAGACAACATATATGAACCTCCTTGAGTAAAGAGATCATCCGTCAGCTGGAAGTTATGGCAGTGAAGGAGCGCACTAGGCAGGGAGACACCAGAAATGACAAAAAAGGTTAATATTACTATAAGAGAAGCCTGAATAGGGGCGCCTGGGTGGCTCAATGGGTTAAAGCCTCTGCCTTTGGCTCAGGTCATGATCTCAGGGTCCTGGGATTGAGCCCTTCATAGGGCTCCCTGCTCAGCGGGGAGCCTGCTTCCTCCTCTCTCTGCCTGCCTATCTGCCTACTTGTAATCTCTCTCTCTGTCAAATAAATTTAAAAAAGAGAGAGAGAGAGAGAAGCCTGAATAAAAGACCTTTGATAGTTGACCGTAACTTTCCTCCAGTTCAGCTTTGACCAATCATTAAAGGAAAGAAAGATTGTTTAAAGCGCCAATTTGATTTATGTCAGGTAGAAACCCAGAAATATTTTTGTGGTGATCTGGAATGTAAACATAGCATTGTTTTTATGATAGCGCAAGTTGTACTTTGTGCAACAGTTAAAACATCTAATGCCATCTTGTCTTGTAAAACTGTTTTACCTATTTGTATTTCTTTAGTATTTAATAGAGAAATGCTATTTTGAGCATCATTTAGGGCTTTTTGACCATGTACTTACTAAGAGTTTCCATGTGCCAGACATCCTCCAGTCTCAAACGGGGAACGAAGATGGATACCAGGTGGTACTACCAATGAGACACAGAACATGTCAACCATTGTTTTAAATTTGGAAGGGTGGCTGGGTTGGTAATGGCTTTAGTAATGTGTCCGTGCTCGTGCATCCTGGCAAAACCCAGAGTACAGTGGCCTATCCAACCTGGGCCATGGCCACAAGTTAGAGCCACATAATCATTGGGTCCCAGCCAGGGGCCAGCCATTTAATACTGGGCCTCCATGAAGTACAGTCAGGATTATCAAGGGCTCTTTGGTTTTAGAGGGCCACCCTCTGAATTTGTGTAATAATTTCAGGCCCATTTGATTGGGGAGTAATGACTTGATAATAATCCCCTTTCCTTTAAATTGTTCCATGGGCATATAGGACTAGGAAGGCGTATTTGGAGTCAACATGTAGATTAATTTTTAAGGCTTTTGCCAATTGCAAAGCACAGATGGGCGCAATTCATGCTGCTTTTGGGGCAAACGTATTTGCTGACAGGTCTTTGGCCTCCACGCTCTGAGTTAAAACTGACTGTAGCATACCCAGGTTTTCTTACCCTCTTTTCCATGAAGCTACTGCCATCACTAAACTAGCTGTCATTTGCATTTTTAATAGGGGTATCTTTTAAATCTGGCCTACTAAAATAAACAAGATCAGTAACCTCTGAACAGTTATGCTCTAGAAGTTCAATGGTCAGGTCCAGGCATAAGGGTAGCTGTGTTTACAGTTTGACAGGCTTTAAATATTATTTCAGGCATATCTATAAGCATTGCCTAGTATTTAATAAGTCAGCTTCCCATCATCCATTGGTGGCTTTTGGTCTCTAAGACACTCTGGACTCGATGTGCCGTCATTACAGACAGGGACTGTCCCATAGTGAGCTCTGAGAGTCCTTTTACCAGGACAGCTGTTGTACACTTGGCTCAAACTTTTGTTTGCAATTGTCCTTCAACAGAGGGAGCTTCTAGGATAAATAGGACTATGAGGAATGGAACCGTCAAGAAGCCCTTTTTGTTAGAGGTCCAGACTTAACAATATTCTAATTACAAGGAATCACTGGCAAGTGGGAAATTTGTCTCAGGAGAGAAGGACATCCCCAGGTGCATTGTGCAATCCAATCAGGAAGAAAGTGGGGCCAGTATCTCCACAAGTCCGTAGTTAACCCCATGGAGTGGGGTATGTTCTGGCTTTTTGGGAAAAATTTCATCATCCCAGCCACACGGTGTTGGTCAAGGTGATAGTTGAGTTACACAGTTACGGGGGGTTAATCCCATTTTCCAATTGTTTAAACAATCATATGCCCATGGGGTCCTGTTTTTATCTCCACAGAATAAAAAGCATGAAGATTATCTATACGTGAGCTATCAGGCAGAAATAGAAAAGCTATTTCTCTAAAGTTTACCTTAAATTGTCCAGCTTAAGCAAACAACACTTCAGAACAAAATTAGGATTTAACATCCACAAAGATGGGTTATTGAAACATAATTTTTCTCTCTAAAATAACCCTCATTTCCAGAGATAGCCAAGTCAAAATTAATTTGTTTGCAAAACAAGTTCAATTTTTAACAAACTTGGCCTAATTATTTACAAAAGCTCATCGAGAATGATTGATCACATAGATCTTTTAGAATCTGTTTTGCTGGAACTTTCATAAGGAATCTCTAAGTTAAACTCTTAGTAGCCTCTCCAGGCCAAAAACCAACCCAAGTACTTGCCATCAGACATGCCTGCAATACCTGTATTTTTGGGTGGATTCCTCTTCACGAGGTCCCCAAAGTATCCTGAGGTTCCTGCAACCTGCCAGGAAGTGACATATTTTACTCACGTGGGGAGGCTTCTAGGAACTCTGTAAGCAAAGTATCAGGCCAACAGTTCAAAGGGGCTTTATGGCTCCATGTTTCATAAAGTCAACCTCAATTCCTTCAAGCTTTCTGGTCGTATCTGAGTCCATGCATGTCTTTCTCAGATACAACATTCCAGCCAAATCTTTGGAAAAATAACCCATATTTCCAGTGGTGTCCTGTTAGCAGGAGAACAGATTCTTCTGGAACTTATGCAAACTGACTGTGATTGTCATGGAAGAAATACTTACCAAGACCTTTTGAATTTCAGAGCTCAGGTAGAAAGAAAAATTAAATGCTTTAATTTGTTTTATTATTATTTCTGTATATCACTGATGTCATAAGAAAAAGTTTCCTTAGTCTAGAAGAGCAAATATTAGAGAACCAGCAATGTTTCTTTCAATCAAGAGTTGCAAAAAAGCTATTTGGTCATTTTTCTCAATTTACTTAGTCCCATGTTCTTGTTGGGTTTGACTGCAACTTGAGTTAGTTCTGGAAATTCTTACCCATTTCAGTTTGTTTGTTTTAAAGATTTTATTTATTTGTTTGACACAGAGAGAGAGATCGGATCACAAGTAGGCAGAGAGGCAGGCAGAGATAGAGGAGGAGGCAGGCTCCCTGCCGAGCAGAGAGCCCGCTGCGGAACTCGATCCCAGGACCCTGAGATCATGACCTGAACCGAAGGCAGAGGCTTTAACCCACTGAGCCACCCAGGCGCCCCCCATTTCAGTTTTAATCTTAAATACATCAAACACCTGTATTTGTTCTATAAGTCCCTTCTATAAATCTCCTTCAAGATGGAATAAATATAAATGACAAGACTCAAAAATGGACATAGTTAAAAATATGATGAGCAGGTACAATATAGCTGGCAAGGAAAGGTTATTTCTATGACACATGACACTTCAATCAAAATATTAAGTGATGGTCTTATACCAGACCATATAAACTTGAGGAACTTGCATATCATCTCTACAATAGTTATAGCATTTACTCAAATATAACCTAAGGCTTATGATTTGTTCAACAGTACTTCTGGAGTAACTGAACACACCAAATAAAAAGGCCTAATGAGTCAAGGAGACTTCATTTACAATTTAAATCTTGGGAAGTTTGTTTAAAAAACATCAGGAAGTTTTTTTAAAGCACGTGCCTAAATAGGATTACAGATCATTCCAAAACTCAATTATTTTTATTGAAATGAGGTGATTCCAAAGGCAAATATATAGGGTTATAGGTGTTAGCAAAACTTAGCTCCTTCAATATTGAGAAGTTTTAGCCAAGTGATCAAAGACCTGATAAAGACAAAACATAGAAACTGGTTTTCTGGGCAGACAAAAGAGAAAGAACATTTGTTTACATTTTCTTATCAAGAGCAGACCAATAATTCAAGAAAATTCTGTCTTTTGAACAGAAAGAATTTCAATCTTACCACTGTACTTTTAAAATCCCTTTATTTTAATCTTAGTCTGTCCTGACCACACCTAAAATTCCTTTCCAAAGACTTCCCTTCACAAACCTTCAACTTTCTTTTGCACACAGATTTTGTCCTAAGCCAAAGCAACCATCTTATTTAGAACAAAATTACCTTATTTTACCTTCAATAAAAATGTATTCCCATTCCTTAGATCTTTCTTACATATCTCGTACTTTTTTTTTCTTGAGAGAGAGAGAGAGACAGGGGTGAGGAGGGGCAGAGATAGAGAGAGAGAATCTTCAGCAGGCTCCGTGCCCAGTGCAGAGCCCAATGTGGGGCTAGATCTCATGGCCCTGAGGACATGACCTGAGATGAAATCAAGAGTCAGACGTTTAACCAACTGTGCCACTAGGGTGCTCCTCTCCTACTTTTCTATATACAGAATTGCTCCCTTTATTTCCATCCTTCTTAATTACTTTTAGTAGAATTTTGCTCTCCTAGAAACCTTAGGGTCCAGTGAAAACTAAGTAGTAACCAATTTTGAACTTTCCCAGCAAATCTTTTTAAAGATTTTATTTATTTATTTATTTGACACAGAGAGAGAGACTACAAGTAGGCAGAGAGGCAGGCAGAGAGACAGGGAGAGGAGGAAGCAGGCTCCCTGCTGAGCAGAGAGCCCGATGCGGGCCTCGATCCCAGGACGCTGAGATCATGACCTGAGCCGAAAGCAGAGGCTTTAACCCACTGAGCCACCCAGGCGCCCTCCCAGCAAATCTTTTTAGACAGCAAATTTGTTTATCAGTTAAGCACAAAGCGTGTTTACCAACAGGCTCAAATATCCTTAGTTTCTTTGCAATTAAGTAGTCAGAAGCACAAACCCACGCCCAGTAGTCAATGCTTTAGAACTTTATCCTATTTTGGAAAAGACCTAGATGTCCAATGAATTTAATCCCACTTATCATCCAGGCAAAATTTTAAAGTTTCAGGCTCCCAAAGACTTTGACAGCTATCTTAACAATTACCTATGAAAACTTGGAAACGGACAAGATTAACCATCATTTTAGGTCAACTTTTTGCTAACAAATTGCAAAACAGAGATAACATGAGCTTATCTGACCTTTAGTAAACCTTGGTAAAATAAAAGTTTCATATTTAATGCTGATAACTCCAAAGGCATGTCTATCTTAATTAAACCAACGAACTTAAATTAGTTTAAATACTGAATTACAGTCCATCTGGATTGTCTGTTAAAAGTCAGTTTGCTCCCCACTGTCAATTTTTACCTGAGACACTGGTGGGGAGATCTGGAGTGGGTGTGTTAAGTCAGGGTGTGCCCTTCTTTGCTCCTTGATAGTGAGGGGAAGAGGAGGAGCCAATGGTACAGGAGGCACCAAAGATGGTCTAGAAGCCCATTATGCAGGCCACACCCAAGGTGATGTAGAAACAGGAGGAAGGAGAGAGGAAGGCAGAAGTGAAGTGCTGCCAGAAGGCAGAGAAAGGGTTCTGGGTTCTAGAGCTCATGGGTTCCAACAGAGTGAGAAAGGGACAGTGAGGACTAGGTAGGGGGCTCCATGATTAGGCTCACAGAAATCCCAAAAATGGAGTTGTAAGGAATCCAGAGATAAGGGAGTACTCCAGACCATCCTGCCCTAGGTGTCTGAGGGGGTAGTCTTATTTATTTATTTATTTATTTATTTATTTATTTATTTATTTATTTATTTATTTATTTAAAGATTTTATTTATTTATTTGACAGAGAGAGACACAGCGAGAGAGGGAACACAAGTCGGGGGAGTGGGAGAGGGAGAAACAGGCTTCCCGCTGAGCAGGGAGCCCAATGCGGGGCTCGATCCCAGGACTCTGGGATCATGACCTGAGCCGAAGGCAGACCAGGACTCTGGGATAATGACCTGAGCCGAAGGCAGACGCTTAACGACTGAGCCACTCAGGCGCCTGGGAGTCTTATTTATGACAGTCAACTGTGGTCAACAGAAAATAAACAGACCGTAAAAAAGGTAAGCCATTAAAGATGTTATCACTAGCCCTGCTTACACAAAGGTGCTGTCAGTACAGAAATCAAGATTTGAGTTCCCTGGTTAGCTTTCTATACAAGACCAACCCTAAAAGCCTTTGGTGGCAACCGCATCAGGACCTCTCACCCAGAGAGCTTTTTCTATACCCTTGCCTAATAAACTTATGTCACTTTACTCACCCTCCTTTGTCCATGAGACTCATTCTTCAATTCCATGAGACAATAACCCAGCTCTCCCGCTTCAAGAGAGCAGACACCATGTTTTCCCACCAACAAGGGGGAATAGGCAATCCGTGTCAGGCTGGAGAAGGCAGGGAATTTCCCCAAAGCAAAGTGAGTGTTGGCAGCTCTTTGGGAATATTCCTTAAAGTCCCCGTCCTGAGGTAGACTAATCACAGCTGGCGCCAGTTAGAGCCATTTACCCAGGAAATGAGTGAGGGAGAAGCCCCCACATCTATTAGAAGAAGTGAAAGAGAGAGAGAGAGACAAGTCGAGGGTCCCCTTCATCTGGGATGGCCTATATTTCCTCCAGCAAACTAGATTTACTGGGAGGAAATTTATCTATTTAGATAATTATTGTCCAATATATCACGGGGGAGTTTACTAGTCAAACACGTCTGCAAGAGGTCCTTAGGTCTGGGTGCTGATTTAGAGCCCTGAAAGCCTGAATGGACCTAGTACCTCTATTTGCCCTGTGTCCTGCAGAAGAGGTCTAACTGATAGATCCCACTGAGGCCATGTGGTGTTACGGGAGCTCAGTCCTTTCCTAAGTTTTACAATCTGAATTGTTTCCAGTGGGTTAAAAAGGTATCCCAAGGGAGAGTCCTTGGGTGAGTGAAGCAGAAGCCTACCGAGGTCATGCTCCCGGAAAAGTAGAGATGGTCCATTACCAAAATCCCCCGACTCCCGGTGGCATCCCACACAGGATATGTCAGAGGTTCCATGTGCCAAAAGTGACCAGAGGCATCCCTCAAGCAAAAAAATCACTATTGATCACCCTCCTGCCTCATCACAAAGGCATTCCTGCCATAAAAGGCCCCAGAAGGATGCTGGCATCCCTCCCCTTCCCCATCGCACCCTAGGCTAGAGATGGGTGCTGGTGAATGGACTGAAATACCGCACCCAGCTGTCCTATGCCCTGAAAGCTCCCTTGTCATCCTGCCATTTTTAACCCATGGAGAATACTAGAAAAGTTTTACATGGAGAATCTACCCAATTTTGTAATTTAAGTAGTAAGTAGAGGACATTGATGGAAAACAGTAAAGATAGAAATCCATCATGGTTCTAAGTGACATTCCAACACATGCAGTCTTTACAACCAACTTCCCTAGGAAGTGGCCTGGGTCAGGCTTTAGTTCAATGGGGTAGTAGTTTTGGCTGACTCTCAGGTCCCGTGGCCAGAAGCAGCTTGAAGAGAGAGAAGATCACATTAAACCAATGAGGAGGAAACCTCACATGGGAGTCTTAAGAATGGCAGCCGTCTTGGTGATTGAGGTGGTTGTCCCATGCCCAAGACAGACATCTTTGTATAAGAACAGAAATAAAGAGAGGACATTAAGTTTCTGGGTCTTATTACCATTTCAGCCAGGGTACTAATGTCCAGCCAAAAGACAGGCTTTCTCCTCCCCTTAGAGTAGCCATGGGCTGGAGGAATGGATATGAAAGTGTTCCAATAAGACCACACTCCTTGAAAAGCCCCTGGAATGAGAGTAAAAGAAGAGAAGAGAAAAGTACTCACCAAGTTTGTGCTGAAGCTCAAGAGTCCAGATGAAAAGACTCAAAGCCCCACGTTTTAGGTGAGGTTTGGTGAGGTGGGGTCCAGAGCTGATGGCCAAGAAAGAATTCTTGAGACCTCTTTGTGCAAAAAGGTGGTCTTATCAAGACCTGGGAACAGGACCCATAAGCAGAAAGAGCTGTTGCAATGGGGTTGTGAAGGGTGGCTGATTATATACTAACGAGTTGGGGGCTGTAAGGAAAAAGGAGGTTTCAAAAGAACTTTCATATGCTAAAGAGGACCTACAAGATACCCAGATACCAGAGGCCTTATTGTCAAGTTAAGGTTGTTTTCCCCTCTAGCAACGTATTAAGACTGTTGGGAGCTTCCTGGATGAAAGTCCTGCACATTCCACCCAGGAGCAGGGAGAGGGGTCACAGGGTGTCAGCTTGTGCTTTGTCCTTGGTTAGCCTTCTGCTCCCCCATCATGCAAACAAAAGCATGAATGCCTCAGAGAGATACTGAGAGGTTGGAAGGCCAGTATCATTATAAGTCTAGGTCCTTTATATGTTTGGTTTCTGTCTTGTTTTTCTCTCCAGAACTTTTGGAGTCTTTTTTTATATCTGGTGTTAGAAATTTCGTAATAATATGTCTCAATGGGAACCTTGTCCATTAATTGTGTAGGGGGCCCTGGGGTGGACCCTTTCAATCAGGAAATCATGTCCTTTGGTTCTAAGAAAGGTTTATAAAGTAATCCTTTCATTATTTCTTTCTTTTCATTTTCTGTTTTTTTTTCTTTGTGGAGCTCCTATTGTTTGGATATTGGGCCTTCTGGACCAATCTACTACACTAGTTTTATCTATTCCCTAATCTCTATGTAGAGGACAAATAGGTGGGCAGCCAGTAAGAATATTCTCAATTCATACAATCAAAAGAAACCACAAATGAATGATCAGGAGACTAAGACCAGCTGAACCAATCAAAAAAAGAAAAATCAAAACTCTATAGTTGGGAAGATCTGAGCCACTTTTCAGAACCATAATTCATTGGCTGAAAGAGAGGGTGGCTCCCAAGGAAGAAGAATGTTGCAAAATCCCCAATCCTTCCTCAAAGGGGTGTATGGCCATTTATTTGGGTAACTGTATGCTGGGGAAAGGGGAATATCCAGACATTCTGAGGGCTTTTAGATTCAGGGTTTGAATTGATAATGATCCTCAGGAATACAAAATAAATCACAGACTGCTATTGGAGTGGAAGTACGTGGGCGCCAAGTAATAAGCTGAGTCCTGGCTCAGGCCAGGCTCACGAGGGATCCACTGAATCTGTAGCTCAGCTGGTGGTCATTTTGCCAGTCCCTGAAGGGATAATTGGAATGGATGCATGTGGAAGATGCCAGAACCCTTCACTGGTTCTTCAGTCTGTGGGGTAAGAACTACTGTAAAGAAAAAAGCTGAGGACATCTCTTTCTAAAAATCTTGATATAGTATCATAAAAAACAAAAATATCACACCTCAGGGGGAACGGCAGAGATTAGAGCCACCCTTAAGACCTAAAAGACACGGAGGTGGTGATCTCCAGCCTGTTCTCATTTGATACACCACTCTGGCTCTTAGAGAAATCAATCAAATCCTAGAGGATGACATTACACTAACTGAGACACAACCAAGTAGAGATCTCAATTACAACCACTGTGCCAGAAGTGATATTTTTGCCAGAGCAAATTAACATAGCTTTAGAGACATGGTATGTGGACATTGATCTGATTCTTTCTCAGAAGGACTTTTCATATAGAGAGTATAGCAGCTTACATTTACACTTTTGTCCCAGGACCATGTTAATTCTCTCATCCTCTGTCATAATATAATCTGCAGAGTCTGAACCATCTGGACTTTCTGCAGAACATCACATTGGTTTACTCCATCAATGATACAATTTTAATCAGACCAGAGGAGTAAGAAGTGGCCAAGTACATTGGAGACCTCACTCTCTGGAGGTGGGAGTCCCACAGAATCCTACAAAGATTCCCTGTCAAGTCTGTAGAGGTTTTAGTGGTATAGTAATTTGGAGCATGCCATGACAACACTTCCAAAGTGAAGGGCAAGCTATTGCATCTTGACACTCACACTACTAAAAGGAAGCACAATACCTGGTAGTCCATACTTCTGTGATTCATTTACCAAGGGTTAGAGAAAGCTGCCTGCTTTGAGTGGGACCCAGAATAGGAAAGGGCTCTGCAGCAGGCCCACAGTGCAATGCTCCACCACATGGCCCATACAGTCCAGCAGACCCTTTGGTATTAGAGTTAGCTCTCGTGCCATGCGGTGTTTACATCAATCCCCAGTAGGAGAAATACAATTTATAACACTTGTGCTCTGAAGCAAAGCCATGCCATCTGCATCACATAATTACATGCCATTCAAAAACCAACTCCTATAAGCCACTTGGCTGCACAGAGATAGAAATCCTAATGGTGAGATATCAAAATATGATGGGACCAGAGATGCCCATCATGACCTAGATTCTGGAAGGCCCATTTAGTCATATGCAGGCTCAGTATAATCCATCAGAATATGGAACTGATGAGACCTGAGACTGAGCACAAGCCAGGCATAGAGAATACAAAGGAGCTGGGTGACTTGTTGGCACAGACCCCAAGTGGACCTCCACCGGTGCACCAGTGCCTCTCCCTCAGGTCACAGCTGATCACCTGTTCAGGGAGAGGCTGATACTTAGAATCAGTCAACAGAGGAAAGAAAAGGCCACTCTTGGTTCACCAGTGGATTAGTTCAATTATGTGGTGAAAACTGAAATTAGATAGTAATTAATTAAGAAAAGGTCATACTGGAGTCTTTATAAAATAAAGGGGAAATTTGGATACAGAAATGCACAGGTGAAGAACACCATGTGAAAGTGAAGGGAGAGATCAAGGTGACATTTCTACAAGCCAAGGAACTCCACAAACATGGCCAGCAAACCACCAGATCCTAGGTGAGAGGCTGGAACAGATTCTTTCTCACAGCCCTAGCGAACTAACATATCACATAGTATCACTTTAGATCAATGACCAAATTTGTAGCAAAAAAGTTACAGCAGAGGTGATAAGGGCACGGAATTTCCTGGTTTCATCAAATACAACTCCACCCAGAAGTTACCAGCCCAACAGATCAATGACATAGCCTCTTGAAGGGGCAGCTGGGGTGCCTCTTGGAGATACTGCCTTGCAAAGATGAGTCACCATCCACTGGGGTATTGTATACATCCTGAATCAATGACCACTATGGGTGTGGTCCCAGCAGGTAGGGTGTATGGCTCTTGAAATCAAGAGATGGAAGTAGGGGTGACCCCATTTGCCATCACTCACATGAAATCAGGTGCCATTTTCAAGGTGTCCCTTCAACCACAACACAAGGCTCCACAGGTCCAGCCATGCTAGGTGGGGGCTGCTCCCACTAAGGAACACAACAAGAACCCCATGACCAGTTATGGCTGGTCATTTCACAGATTTTTTGCCAAGAGAACAGCAGGCAAGAAAGTGTCACTCTCCTGATTGTCAGAGGGAAATAGGACTCCTGTTATACAGTGGGGACAGGAAGAATATATTTGGCACCCAAGTGATCCACTGAGGGCTCTCTTGGTACTTTTCTGTCCACTTTTGACAGTGGGTGGACAAATGGAGAGGCCACAGACTGAGAAAGACCTTGTGACCAAGGGCCCACACCCCTCAAGGATGAAGGTCTGGATAACCCCACCAGGTAAGCCACCTGAACGGCAGAGGTGCCCGGGGAAAGGGATTGGAGAGTGGGTAGTAAAGGGAGATAGTGAATAGCTAGTTGCCATACCAAGACAGATGCAGTGATGGGACTCAGTCTGCCTGCCGAACATTTTATACCAAGCAAGTAGATTGACGTGGTGCAAAATATTGAACTTAGTGGAGGCTGAGGTCCCCCACCCAGATTCCTGCCTTCAGGACTGGGGCATTCATTCTCTCAGCTTTCAAGAGCATTGCCTGCTAGAGACTTGTAGTTGAGCTCCCCCCAAGGACTTACCTCCACCCAAAGATAGCTGCCTCACCTAAGGTTGCTGCAGAGAATATGTCTAATTTGTTTTGTGAATATTAAACCTTCTCTTGTCTCTCTGAGGCATAAGTCATAGCTTTACTGTTGAAATATGTTTTGATTTGTTTTCTTATCCCGGAATTATCTCTATTTTCTTTGACTCCTTACTTTTTTTAACCTTTTTTTTTTTTTGCCTTCACATCAAATATTTGATACCCCTTGGCAGTCTGTCCACATTAGGTATCTGACACCAAAGAGTTGACTAGAAGCTCTGTAGGGTGTTTGTATCTGGTGGATTCACTCTGGAACTACTTCAGCTAGGCATTCCATTGGATGAAACGCCCCTCCCCCCCACCACTATCCTTTTAAGTAGATATATATTGTCATTTCTCTTGAGCTCATAAGTGTTCCCAAAGAGGACCCATCAACTCTCCTGTGTATTTGAGGATTGGGTAGATAAGAACGAAGGCTGGCATGGCTCCCAGGTTTTATAGTGGGGTATGGGAGTCCCAAGAGTCGGTGTGTAGACCTGAACTATCTTTCTGATTGCTGGGTGGCACTCTCTTCCTTCACATCACCCAAGTCCCTGAGTCCAGAGTCCCTCTAAAGTCTTCAGAGAATAAACCCCCATTCTTCTCCAGGAGCTGGTTAAGAGTAGTCGCCAGGCTATAGAGGAGCAGAGGAGAGACAGTTGCTGTAAAGGCTTTCAGCCAGTCCTACTTCAGCAGCCTCAGCACCGACCTTCAGAGCCACTGTTGCCTACAGTTTTTTGAACTTTCTGAAATTGTGCCACATGAATGGCTTTGCACCTCAGTTTTCCTTTGCCGAATTTCTATTACAGATCTCTCTGCCCTGCTAAGTCAGTGATCTATCACTAGTCGATCAGTTTTCTGGCTTCTGCTGATTCTCTTTACCCTTGTCTACTGACGCCTTTTTTCCCCTTTGAAGCTCAGAGGGAAATGCATGTGTTCAATCCACTATGTTTAATTGGAAGATATTAACCTATTTAGAGATGGAGAAACTGAGGTCCAGGGAAAGATAATAATGACTTGCCCCACGTCCCACAGCATAACCAGGCTAGAAATAAAGTGTCTAGTCCCCAGGCCAATTTTCTTTGTGAAGGAACCGAAAAGGTATGAAAACAGGAGGAACACAGAGAGTCCGGGGAGGCAGGGGAGGCAGGGTTTGGGGAGGAGGTACTGATAAAAGGAGCATGCTTGCGGGAATGGCTTAAGAGGAAAAGAGAAGATAGCGTCAGAGAAAAAGAGATAATTTTATCCTTGGGTTTTCTGCTGACATTTCACTGTTTTCAAATTCCTTCAAGACCTTTATTATCTGTAGGTACCACTCTCTGTGTTTACCACTATGCTATCTCAAGTCAGACTCATATTTCTATTCTCTACTCCATTATTTCCTAGAAATATGTAATATCTTAAAAATGTGATCCCACTCAAATTGCCCGTATCCTCAAATGACTTCTCATTGCCTATGGGGTAAAATGCAAATTTTCTAGTTATCTCAGTAATTTAAGCTCTTGGACTGGTTGGGAGAGGTGCTGATAGGAAGAGAGGGGATAGCGTGACAACAGAAGGGACAGGAAGTGTAGGTGACAGGGAAAGATGGATCTAAGGTGATCAGCTTGGGTGACTGAGTCAAATTAGGCCCGGGAAGTCAGAGATGCTGATGAGCTTGGTTTTAAACATGGCGACTGTGGTTTGAGAGGCATGTAGAAATGCCTGGAAGACATAGAGTTAGGGAGTGAACGATGCAGCCATGCATCACACTATTTCAGGATTGGCACGCTCTTGCATGCTTCCTCATCCAGTGCTGGAAGAAGTCAAAGAACAGGACAGCTCCAGGGGTCACCAAATCAAAGGGAGTCTCTTCTGGATAGGGGCATTTGGGTAGATTTAAGTAGGGAAGGAGGACAAATAAAAGGGGATCTGCCTATCAGTATTTCTAATCTCTCTTTTTTGGTTAAAACTGAAGCATACCTCAAACATCATTGCCTGATCCTTGGGGTGATATTGACAGCTGTATTACTTTCCTATTTTAGCTGTAACAAGTTACCACAAATTTAGTGCCTTAAAACAACACAAATTTATTATCTTACAGTTCTGGATGTCCAAAGTCTAAAATCAGTTTCGCTGAACTGGGGTCATGTGTCAGCAGAACTGGCTCCTCCTAGAGGCACTGGGGCAAAATCTGTGTCTTTGTCTTTATGAGCTTCTAAGAGGTGACTGCGTTCCTTGGCTCATGGCCACTTCTTCCACCTTCTGAGCCCATCATTCCAAGCTCTACTGTCACCATTAAATTTTCTTTTTCCCACTTTGACAGCCATGCCTCCCTCCTATGAAAACCATTGTGATTACATCGGGTCTATCCAGATAATACAGGATAAGCTCCTTATTGCAAAAATCCTTAAATCAGTCACATCTGCAAAGTCCTTTTTGCCATGTAAAGTAACATATGCACAGGTTCTGGGAAGTAGGGAAAGCATATCTTTGGGGGGCCATTATTCTGCATACCACAATAACCCTCTGTTAACACTCATGACCCTCAGTTCTTGTGAAGATATGTCAACATAGAGAGAGAAATGAATCAGTGGATGAACGAATGAAGAGCTTTCAGTGATTCAACAAATATTTATTATTGGTCCATTATCTGCTAGGTTATGTTCTAGACTATCTGCTAAGGAGATCTAGGAAGCTACTGTTTATTCTTACAAACTTGACCCTGCTTCATCTCAAAGCATATTCTGTGTCATATTAAAATGGCAACAAGTTCATTGATTACCATGGAATTAAGACAGAAGAAAAGAAGACAAAGCTATTTCCCTTTTTCTGCTTCTGAGTTTTTGCCTAAAAAGACAAAGAACAAAATGATACACATCCAGAGGTAGAAAAATATATCTAGGTCAGAGTCTACATCTCTTTGCACTGAATGAGGGTATATGCGACCAGTGTTTGCAACAGAATGTCTGGGTAAACGTCTCCAGGTAGCTTGAGTTCTGCTGAGGATCACAAGCCCCCTTGCTGTCTTCCGTGTGAGCTGTAGGTGTGACCCTACTGCAGAGGGCGCTATTCCTCTAGTCTCAGTGTATGATCCTATTATCCTTGACATGGTCCATGTGGCTTGTGAGCGTGACTGCTGCGTAGATTGTTGGCGGGCCATCCTTAAAACCTCAGAGTATGTCTTCCAGGGTGTCTGTGGTGCTGTCTCCTGTGTGGATTGTGAATTCCCCTGTGTGGCCTCCGTGTCTGCCACTGGAGTGGGCTGTTTACTAGTCTCCTCTTCGGGCTGAAGCCCGGCCCCTGGTGCTTGGGTCGCAGCAGTGGTATGGCCGTGCCCTGACTCTTTAAAGACATGGTTAGACCCACACTCCTGGTATTGGCCGTCCACATCATCAAGATGACATGAGGAAATCCTAACATCCATACAGCAGGACGGGGATATTGGCGGTTCTGACATGTTGCTTTGTGACCTCCACGAACAGCAGCCCAGGGTGCATGCTTCACAATTGTTTGTGTCATGGGACCCATCCAAAGGCACCTCCCGGATGATGGGGAGCTCCGGAAACTTCCTAAAGCCGTTCCCGTAAAATTTCTCCAGAATACGCCGCACCACGTTTTTCAGAATCCGCATGGCACTCTCTGGGGAGAACTCAGGATTCTCAAATCGAGACCAGGAACACTTCTGGCACC
Organism: Ailurus styani; assembly: GCA_002007465.1. Lineage (NCBI taxonomy): Eukaryota > Metazoa > Chordata > Mammalia > Carnivora > Ailuridae > Ailurus > Ailurus styani. The sequence goes on along the minus strand of LNAC01000533.1, from coordinate 568,568 downwards.
TCTGAGCAAAGAGGCGCATAATCACCTGGCCCTGGGACTTCCGGGGCTCCAGATGCATGTGACAGAGGATGTGCACTTGAGCAGAAGCCCAATTTCGCCTGCATGAGGAACACTGGAACCTGCAGACAGAAGGAAGAAGGCTGCTGTGCCTTCAGGTGATGGTTGACCTGAAGCAGGTGGGCCTGCTCTCGGTCTCTAGGATCTCTCCCAATTCGAGAAGGTGCATGTGATATTAACAAATTGCCAAATAAGAAAGAGAGGGATTGTGTTTTTTCATAAAGCCTTTTCCTGTGATCCACTGAGCTTCTACCCTACATGGTCCCAAGTCTGCCTCTTTACTAATAAAACATCTCTGGATGGCTCAGAGGGAAAAGTAGTTCTGCCACCTGCCAGAGAAATTTGGTCCTCCACATGATCGCAGAAAACGTATAAAGTAACTCCTCTGAGGCAGGCACTGTAGGAGGGGCTGCGGTGTTAGCCCACTTCATCTTTAAAGCTCCCCTCTGAGGGAGGCATTATTGAGCTCAATCTCCAGATAAGGAAACTGAGTCATAAAGGGATACACAGCTTGTTTTTAAATATATATACTTAAAACCATTATCTTATGGGAATGTAGAAGAAGGAATGCTTACTCCATCTAGGAAGACCAGGGAATGCTTTAAGGAGGAGGGGGCACTGAGTTGGTCCTTGAAGGATGAGTGCAGGGGAGGGAGCAAAGGGCCTGCCAAACACGCAGAATATCACGATAAGGGAACAGAAGTCTGAAAATGCTTGGGCTTGGTTTGTCATCCATAAGGATGGAGCAAAGGACACATGGAGTGGGGGGGGCGGGGCAGACAGGGAAGCAGGACAACAGGTGAGGTGGAAAGCACAGCAAAGGTTCCCGTGTGCCACATAAAAGGAGACCTGGTTGCCTCGGTCAACATTTCTCACTCGCCCCCCAACCCCCCCCACCCCCCACAAGGAAATTTCTCCCTGCAGTGTGCAGGCTCTCTGGGGGTGAAAGGAGATGGCCGATAGGGGAGGGGCATTACTTACACACTCCAGGAACTAGGTTTTAGATGTCTTTCTTGCTGCACCATTCCCTCTATTATCCCCAGACCTTCCCCAAAGTCATGTTCAAAGTGATTGTGTGACCTTCCTCCATTCTTGGGGCTTTAAAGGAAGGGCCTGTTCCTGGGCTGGTGCTCAGACCAGTAGGGCCACTGCAGCCTAGGGAAGTCAGGACGGAGGGCGGGAATCGCAGAAGTCTCTAGATAGAGGCAGTCTGGAATAGGAAGTGGTGAGCGAATGGGAGAGCAGATATATGCAATATGGAAGCATTCCTCGAGAACTTTCAGAAATATTTAGGGAGGAAACCTCGCACAAGAAGAAACGTTGGTATGGCTAAGCAAAATGGAAAGAGCACCGTGGCCACGAAAGAATAGAGATCCTGGGCACACTGGTTCCTTTAACAAGCTCTCAAAGGAATCAGTCAGTCGCGGCTAAGCTGACCCCCTTTGCCAGAGAATGTCCCCCAAGAGGCCAATTCTCACTCACCTGCCAAATCCTTTCTGCTGGTACTGCTTCCAGCCTTCGGCAAGGTTGTCTGGCTCCAGTTTCTCATCCAGTTTCAGGGTCCATCTGGCCCGGGGCTTCTCCTGCTGCATCAGCTCTCGAAATGTCTGCTCCCAGGTCCGGACATCTAAAACCGTTTTCTTCCCCTGAGGCTGGGAAGCCATGTCTAGTGAGTCGCTCAGTCTTACTCAGCAACCAGCAAGAGGGGAAGGAGAAAAGAAAAAAAAAAAAAAAAAGCAAAACACATCAGTTTCGATTTCTAGGTCTGGAACGCGTCAGCTATCTTAACTTTCGTTTCTGGCTGTTTGAATGCACAGAACAGGTCTTTGTTTCGAAGACAGAGGGCAGCAGAGTTTTGCCAGTTTGTGAACATGTCTCTCAGAGATACCGGAGTACTTAGCTCTGTTCTAGATATTGGAGGCACGGGTAAGTGCCTTGGATATTTTCTTTTTCTCTTATTTTTATACCAGGCAAAGGACGATGCTTGGCTGGGATAAATGCCACAAAGAAGCCATTTCTGCCCCCTACTGATGGTCGCACTCATGGAGACACGGGAAAGTAGCTGGGGGAGCCTGTGTCCCATGCTGGTCTCGTGCACCCGCTGGCCCATCACCACATCTCATGGGGGGGTTATTTCTGGTCTTCTGTACGGGATAGCACAGAGAGGTGGGTTACCTTGCCCAAAGCCACACAGCCATTGAGCAGTGGAGGCGGGTGAGACTTGAACCCAGGCCAGCGGGGCTCCGAAACCTGTGATGTCTCTACCTAGCTCCGTCCCTGAGAAGACGCTGAGGATGGTTATGCCAGGTTCTAGGCAGGCACTCTGGGGCCAGGGTGGATGGAAGCTTCTTGAAACCTGACCCGGTGGTTTGGTCTAGTGAGATCTCCTGGGTCCTGGGGCAGGACACCAAGCTAAATGAAAGGATTATTTAACTCTGCCATTTGCCATGGAGATTATATCTTGCAAGGTAGGATGCAAGCACATGGCAGCCATCTTTTGGAGACAGAATAGAGAGAATTCCCACTCAGGGGGAGAGGGACTGGAGCTAGATGACCTCTAAGTCACTTCTAACTTAAGAGTCTGAGATTCTAGAAGGTGAGCTCTGTCCCTCTGGAGTTTAAACTCAAATGGGGAAGATAAGACAATCAGGACCTTATGTCCTTGGAAGCCCCACTAGGGTTACTGTGTCCCAGACCAGATCAGCCTAAGCCTTCTCAGACTTTCTAGACTTTCACATGCTCCCCTTCTTTCCTCCCTGTCAGGATGCTCTGTTTTATACAAACGTTCTGTTTTTATAACTTTACACATCAAGGGCACCTATGTCTACACAGACAATGAAGGAAACTCTTGAGTACCTAGATAATTATAGGAACTTAGAATTGGACCCACAGGATATGACAAAAGCCTGGAAAGACCATAGGAATCAACTTTTTCTCTTTATGGCAGTCGTCCACTATTTCCGTAGTTACTCCAGCTTGGGGGTGGAAGGGGCTGGAGGGACTTGGTTTGGTTAAAGGAGAGAAACAAGAAACGAGTAGTCGCAGGACACCTGGGTGGCTCAGTCGGTTAAGCATCTGACTCTTGATCTCAACTCAGGTCTTTTTTCTTTTTTCTTTTTTTAATGATTTTATTTATTTGTCGGGGAGAGAGGGAGAGAGCACAAGCTGGCAGAGCGGCAGGCAGAGGCAGAGAGAGAAGCAGGCTCCCCGTTGAGCAAGGAGCCCGATGCAGGACTCGATCCCAGGACCCTGGGATCATGACCTGAGCCAAAGGCAACTGCTTAACTGACTGAGCCACCCAGGCGCCCCTCAGCTCGGGTCTTGATCTTGGGGTCAGGAGTTAAAGCCCCATGTAGGGTTCCCATTTTTAAGGTGGCTGATCTGGGGAACAGTGAGGCTGGATGACCCCTAAGCTAAGTCCATTTCCCTGCCTTGGGGATGCAGAATAAGGAGAAATGCAAACTGGGATTGGAGTGCCTGCTGCTGGATTGGGGATGCCGGACACATCTTCGCCTCCCGGACCTGAGGATGACCTAGCTAATAAGTGGCAGAGCCAGGACTTAAACTTCTCTGAGGCTACACTAAATCCCAGGAAAGGGTGGGCTTGTCGAAAGAAGGAATGGGTTGCTAGTGGTGGAAGAACAGCCAGAAGGCAGAAGGAGCAATTTGGGGTGGGGGGATTCAAGTGCGGGGGGTGGGGTGGGGGGTTCTTCATGCTGCTCGTCTAAAGGTTGTGCTCTCTGGGCCGGGGCTCCTGGGCACATGCTAGGAAGGACTACTGCTCCACTCAGGACGACTTCTCAGCAAAAGGTCGGCCTGGAGGGAGGGAAGGCATTAAGGTCACACTGTCCCAGAATGCCGCGGAAGGGGCAGGTTCTCCTCACCGCTGCCCCTCCACTGCACATTACGGATGCTCACAACTACTTACAACAGAAAGCAGAAGGAGACAGCTGTCTTTAAAAGAGCAAATAACACGTCTATAAATACCTATAATCTGCTCGCCCTTATTCTCAGGCAAGCAAGAAAGACAGACCTGCAAAGAAGCACTACTTTAACCTTTCCCATCTCACTTTTCTCAGCTTATCCTTTCGGTTCAGAGCACAGAGCAGAGCCAGCCTGCCCGGGATTGGGTCCTAGTCCCACCACTCTCTACCTTGGTGGCCCAGGGAAGCCCTTTCACTGCTCCGTACCTCGGTTTCTCCATCTCAAACGTGGCGATAATAGTACCACCTTACTTCCCAGGGCTGTTCTGAGGACTGAATGAGTTAAAAAATGGTTATCAGCACTTGGCAAGCAAATGGAAGTGTTTGCTCCTTGTTGTTGTCGCTGCATTGCATGTTTCTTTGTTAAGTTACCATAAAACTTTTCTTAAACACGCTGGGAATACAACAAAATAAAAGTACATATAGGTAATAACACAGGGTGAAAAAAAAACTACAAATAAGTGTGCATATCAGGCCTTGGAGGGCACAATAGTCACTAAAGAATTCAGACTGGGCAGAGACATACATTCCTATCACTGTACATTCTTAGATATACAGATACACTCCGAGATATCCCAGATACACATTCGTTCCTATCATCCTACTGGCACGCGACCCCCGGCCCTGCTCTGTGCACCTCCCTGGGGGAGGCCAATGCTCCCCCAGGACTCCCATCCGGCCCCCACCTCGAGACCCAGCTACCTGTAAAAAGTGAGCTCAGAAACGGAACAGTAGGAAGCCCAGAGCCCACTGCTGCTCAGGCCAAGGACGAGGCCCGCTGAGAACCCCATTCCAGAGAGCAGAGGTCATGCCAAAGGGACAAAAAATAAATAAATCAGCCAGAGGAGCAGGGTGAAGTTAAAAGACTGGGGGGAAATAATCACCACTTTTCAAGGGAGCAGCTCGTTTCACAGTTTCTGGGAAAACCTGTTTGGCTTCAGGACCCACGCAGTCCCTGTGGGAGGCCAGGGTTTGCCCCGGTAGGCAACCATTTGGATATTTGGGATAGAAAGACTTTCAGAGAGCCCCAGGGAAGAGGGTGACCAACACCAGGCCGTCCAGCAGCCCCTGTGTATAGAGCGCTTGACACCTCCTCCTCTCTTTCAGTACAGGTAGCCTTAAACCCAGAGTCGGAACCACGCAGGCTCTGTTCCAAGGCTGTGGGGAAGATGGGTTAAAGCAGGGTCTTTAAGCCCCTCACCGCTCTGCCCCTACTGCAGACCAGTGCCACAAAACCAGCAGGCCAAACCCACACTGATCCCTGGCTTTTCCCCTCTCCCTGACTCCCTTTGCCCCAACTGTTCCGCCCCCAGGGATCACCTTTCCCATTAACCACCTGCACCAAGTTCTTGTCTCAGGCTGTGCTCTCTGCACCCCAACCAAGACAAAGAGCNTTTTTTTTTTTTTTTTTTTTACTTCCTTCCCCTGTGTACAAAGGCATTTTCTGATCTGACACATGAGGAGCCGAGAAGTCATCACCGCCATAAGAAAGAACGGAACACAAAGAAAACTAACAACTCTTCTTAGAGCCTTCAGAGAATGGGGTTACAGGGCAGACTACTGCCCTGGAAACTGGAGAGACAGATAGGTGGACACAGAGAAGCACAGCTTACCGGCGCCAGGAGCCCAGGAGCAGAAACCACCGCCGCGGGAACCAGCAGGAACACTTGAAACTGTCACTGGCCGGTTGCTGGAGGCTCAGTGAAGACTAACGTAAGAATTGAAAATCCAGGAGGCACAGCCAGGGGAGAGTCCCATACTCTCATGAATTCTACCTCCAGGAACCCCAGCAGGGCCTCACAANTGCGGGGCGGGGGGGGGGGGGGGGGGGGGGGGGGGGGGGGGGAGGAGGAAAAACAACAATTTTTTAAAGATACCGAGAACTCTGTTCTTCACACGGTCTTCCCCTAAGGAAAACCATTCCACCAGAGCATAGCAAATTTGGGTTTCAGCCTAACTGCCCTGGGGGAGGGGTGGGAGATACCCAATGCCAACCCCCACTGGCCTCCACCATGCACACGGAAACGACCCCATTCCTTCCCATATGTGTGATCTGTCCTGCCTGGTATAAGGACAAGATCTACCAGGCTTGCAGTGATGAGAGCTGGGCATAAGCTCAAAAGGGTAAAACTACCCCTGGGCTGTTCTCTGGGAGAGGAGCCAAGTCCCACACAGGGCAGACTCATCCTCTTCTCAGCTCATAATATCTGGGGGAGAAAGAAAGAATTCGGTCACCAATATTTCCAAGCATACACTAGAATCCTTTACCCACCAAGCCATGGAAGATATTTTTTCTTTAAAGATTTATTATTTATTTGACAGAGAGAGAGAGAGAGAGAGAGAGAGAGATCACAAGTAGGCAGAGAGGCAGGCAGAGAGAGGAGGAAGCAGGCTCCCCCCTGAGCAGGGAGCCCGATGCGGGCCTCAATCCCAGGACCCTGAGATCATAACCTGAACCGAAGGCAGAGGCTTTAACCCGCTGAGCCACCCAGGTGCTCCATGGAAGATATTTTAAAGGTCCTCTAAGCCCCATTCTTTACAGGCCACTTTATAATGGTTAACACTTGAATTATAAGTAAATATTTAGATATAATTCTTGGGCTGACTCAAGAGGGGAAAGCTTGGACATCAAATAAGAAGACAAGGGTATATGTTCTCCCTCCAAGACTTACTGAGTTATTGAAGCTCTTTGAACCTCAATATCCTCATCTCTGAAATCAGAATAATACTCAGCCCACTATATTTAATGAGGTATGCACTAATATGATTTAAATATGAACCATAACTACAAAGTATCAGTATTATTTCAAAAAAGAAGACTATATAAAGGCTTGAAATAGTTGCATTTGGATGGACTAGAGCATTGGAACTCAATAGTTCAAGACTAAAGAAAAGACAAGGACCTACTTATGGAAAGAAAAGAGACATTTAGACCAAGAACTTAGAAAGGGTCTGTGTCTGTGTGTTGGTGAGAAGAAAAGCAGAAGATTAAAATGAATAATTAAATTTTAGAGCATTTTATCTGCTAGAATGTACATTTATCCCCAAAGCTATGTTGTCCCTCTGGTAACCCAATGGCTTTGGTACTCTTAATTAGAAATGTTTCATAATGCATACACTTACTGGAGCTTTATAAACTACGATGCCCAGGCCCACCTCTGGAAATTCTGAATCTGCAAGTCTAGCGGCAGAGAGGGCATGTATTTTTTTAAAGTTCCAAGAATGATACTGAAATACACTTTTGCATAAAAATCACTATACATTCGGGCGCCTAGGTGGCTCAGTGGGTTAAAGCCTCTGCCTTCGGCTCAGGTCATGATCTCAGGGTCCTGGGATCAAGGCCCGCATTGGGCTCCCTGCTCAGAGGGAAGCCTGCTTCCTCCTCTCTCTCCAACTGCCTCTCTGCCTACTTGTGATCTGATCTCTCTCTCCGTGTCAAATAAATAAATAAAATCTTTTTTTTTAAAAAAATCACTATACATTCAAAATCTGAGGCTCAGGCAGTCTGAACCACTCGCCAAGAGCTCACATTCCGAGTGGCAGCGACAGCAGGTGAAGCCGGTGCTCTAAGTCCCACTTGTGCGTTTCCTTCCATGGTGCGACTCGGGAAGGCACAGTCAGCCTTGATTAATCCAGTCGTTAGGGTGGAGCTGCCCTAGCACCAGCCAGCAGCTTGCTTTCTGATAGATGGAGTCCAGGAGACGGCCACAGTCATAACGTGCGATGTGAGTCAAAGATTCATTCCCCAGATCGTTTGCACCACCTGTTTGGTGTACCTCTCTGTGGGGGCGCTCTTCCTTCTCTGCCATGATAGTGAATGTTAGGTTTTCCACCGTTGTTGGAGGAAAAGAGGTCAATGCTGTCTCTCTCCCTGCCAAGTCTTCCGAGATTTTTTTTTCCATTTCATTTTTCAAAATCCAGATTCATGATGACCTTATTTCAGTGAGGAGGGGCTTCACTGGCACTGTGAGCACCTTTAATTATTGAGTATCAGTAGCAAGTGTTAGATCTGCAAAGAATTCAGGGAGAGCGACTGCTGCTAAACACACCCTGCTGTGCCCGGGGGCCTCAGAGAAGGTGGGAAGGCGGGCGGGCTGGGAGGATGCAGGTGATGAATGCGGCTAGAGGCATCAGCACCTCCTCCCTGCTTTCTCCCCCTGCTCGCCCCATCCAGCGCCGCGATTTATAGTGCTCTGTCCGGTCCGATTTTGGTCACAGCCTGATGAATGTCATAAGGGTGTAAACACTCCAAGGCTTTACTTCTTTTTCTCCCACTTTGTATTTGTCATAATCCATGTCACCCAACAACAGATTAATTTTTGGATCCACTTTTTGTTCTTGTTAAGCTCCCATGGCTTAGGAAATGAATATTCAGAGCACTAATATGTGGAACTGAGCTGAAAATTTTTCTGGCACAGATATTGAGGGAGAATAAAACGAGATCCTGTCCCCCAGGGAACTGGATAAACAAAGGGGTTCAGTTTCTGGCAAGAGGACCTAGATTTGAATCCACAGCCGATTGCCTTGATCTGGACAAGGGGAGGCACCCTTCTGCCTCAGCTTCCTTTCTGCATAAAAAAAGAATTGGCTTAGATGGTATCAAGTTCAATCCCAGTGCTAGCATTCTGTGAAGATGTTGGGGCTCTGAATCCACATTAAGGGTTGCATATTAATGCAACAGCATCAGGTTGTCCCAGGTGAGTAGTAGGATAGTGAACTTGAGGGCAGTCAAAAGCCTACCTCCTGGTAGAGCTTATTTTTCCCGCAGAGAAAACTGGGGAGTAGGTAAAGCCGAGGAAGCGATCCAGATGCACCTGCTGGAAGGGGAGGAGAGTGTGCAAAGGTCAGTGCCTAAGAAGAGGGAAGAGTGGTGAAGTAAAGGGGACTATGTGTCTTGAGAAAGGAAAGATGCACTAGATGGAGTGCTCGCTGGAATTGCCAAAGACCTTTTCTGTGTGCAAAAGGACGCCAGTTTATACCTGATAACTCCAAGGGCTGAACTGCAGGTGGGGGGTGAACAACAAGGAGAGCTTTTATTCAACGGAAGGGACAGCGGAACAAGACTGTCATTCCAGGCTGGACAGAGGTGGACAGTTCCTCTCTCTAGTAGCATCCGGCAATTTGGAGTAACACACAGAGGGGCAGATAAAGAATTAAAGACTGGGATTGAAATCTTAGCTCTTCTAGGAATGGACACGGTAACCACCTAGGAAGATACTGAACAGTTCTACACCAAAGGTCAAGTGGAGAAGATGACCTTCAGGTCTCTTCCCATATTTACTGAAAACTCCTGGGGTAATCTCCCTCTTCCCTGGAATTGAAAAGAAAATACAGGAGAAATTGGCATGGCCCTGCTCGGCTTGGTGCAAGTCAAAGTATTGGTACAAATGGGCCAAGTGGGTGTTTGTTTACAAAAACTGTTATAAGGTCTAGGCTACCACATTCTCCATAGCTCTACCCCTCAGGTCAATGAGCACACAATGGTCCATATTCACATGTCGCCTTCAAAAACGTTTCCATTCTTTTCTGCATAATTTCCTTAAGTGTGACTGCTAGATAGATTTTAGCTAGACCACTAACCTTGACATTTTCATTCCCCTGTTTTATATTTCTGATCATCTTTGTGGGTCTAGATTTATGGATAAAATGCAATTGAGAACCAAAAACAATACATCCCTTAGGATCTGTGCTTACTTTGAGAGGTGTGCTATGCTTCTAGTCTGCCGAGACAAGTCAGCTTTGATGAAGAAAATCCATCTTATATCCCTGACCATGCATTTTCAATGACTTTCACCTCCACTTGTTTAGTTACTCCGTCCCGCAGCCTCATCCTTGACCTCGTCATGTTCTAGATTATCTACCTGCCTAAACATACCAGCTCCCTCTTTCGGCCACTCCCACCAAAGCTATTTCTAGACCTGGCTAGCCCCTGACCTCCCTACTCTCTCTGTCCATCAGCACCCTGCCAACTTTACCTTCGTCTCTCTCCAGTTAGACAATGTGATCTTACACTGAGACTTGTCCCATCTGACTGCTAAAAATCTCAACCGTCGATGAATCTACCTCCCACTTCAGTCAAATACATAAGTACCCTGCTGGATGCTGCTGGGGAAGCACGCACATTGATGCCATTACATATTAATGTCCTCAGTCTCAATAGAACCTTCTATCTTGTCCATAAATCTCTCTTGCTTCCTTCTCTTCCACTGTATTACAGCTGTTTTGAACTGTGTGCACTCTCCCCCAAATCCCAACCCTGCCATTTTACCAGCTCACTCTGGTGAGATGGACTTACCTCGTTCTCCGGGAAAGCCAAAAGCTTCAGACTGGTTATCTACTCAATGTTCTGCTACCAACCCTACAAAATTATTTGTCTGTATCCATCCCTTTGTCCTTCACTCCTGCTTTGTAGCAGAAGTGTCCTTCCACCTAAGTCGAGCAATGACTTCAGTTCCTCCTGCTAACCTTGACATTTTCATTTCCCTATTTTATATTTCTGATCATCTTTGTCTACTGACACTTCCACTCAGCATTTAAATGTGTTGACCCCACATCGCCTTCTAGCCTGACCTCCTCCCTCCCTGTCGCAGCTACATTTCTCAAATGAGTCCTCTTATACTCTCAGCTTCCACTTTCTTATGTCCCACTTCCTCTGACTTCTGTCCCCAAAACCACACTGAACCTGGTCTTACCATCATCTCCCTTAACCTTCTTTTTTTTTTTTTTATAAGAAGGATTTTTTTTAAAGATTTTATTTATTTATTTGACACAGAGAGAGAGATTACAAGTAGGCAGAGAGGCAGGCAGAGAGAGAGGAGGAAGCAGGCTCCCCGCTGAGCAGAGAACCCGATGCGGGCCTCGATCCCAGGATGCTGAGATCATGACCTGAGCCGAAAGCAGAGGCTTTAACCCACTGAGCCACCCAGGCGCCCTCCCTTAACCTTCTTGTTGCTGAATCCATTGGGTAACTCCCAGTCTTCACATTACTTGATCTCTGTGCAGAACTTTGGCCTCTTTGAAACAATCTACTTGACTTCTGTAATACCAAACACTCTGTTCTGTTTTGTTTTTCTCCTCAACTTTTTAGCCACTGTCTTAGCTTCCTTTGCAAGCTCTGGCTCCCATGCTTGTTAGTGTCCCTCAGAGGTCTACCTTCTCATCTGATGTTCTGCTCATCTTAGGATAGCCCAAGCCTTCCCATATACACTGCCTGATGCACTCTGCTGCCTGCCTACAGTTCCAGTGACTTCTGGGTGTCATACCCTTAGCTTCAGTGGCCTCCTGAACATCTCCACTTTGATTTCTATAAGATCTTCACTGTGCTACACTAAAAGCGATCTCTCTAAAATTCAGATCTCATCATGCCAATCCCCCCACCTAACCCCACGTTTCCTTACTATTCTTAAGTAGAAAGCCAAATTCTTTGGCTTGACCCCATAATCTTCATGACCTCTGCTTGCCTCTTCAGGATTTCTCAACCTCAGTCATTGATCTATTGGGCTAAATAATTCATTGTTGTGGGATGGGGGGTGGGGGGCTATCATGTGTATTTCAAGACATTTAGCAGCATCCCTGACCTCATTCTTTTTTATTGTTGAATAGTATTCTAACCAATGATATTTTTTAAACATCTTTTTTTTTAAATTTTATTTATTTATTTGACACAGAGAGAGATCAGATCATAAGTAGGCAGAGAGGCAAGCAGAGAGAGAGGAGGAAGCAGGCTCCCCGCCGAGCAGAGAGCCCGATGCGGGCCTCGATCCCAGGACCCTGAGATCATGACCTGAGCCGAAGGCAGAGGCCTTAACCCACTGAGCCACCCAGGCGCCCCTAACCAATGATATTTTTGAGATCTGTTCATATTTTATGGACATTCTGCAATTTTTCTTTTATTCAGGTACTCTCCTTACCTTCGTTATATGATTCTGTGCACTGCAACCTGCAATCTCTAACCTACATTCTGGAAAGAGTCATGTTATAGAGTGGCCTCAACAGGCCACTCTAGAAGCCAGCTAGCCCTGATCTTATATTAATAATAGGATTTCTCCTACTTAATCCTGCCCCTTTCCATGCCTCTCCCCTCATTCTTGCAGCCCGGCTTGGTGAGATCAGAACTTTGGGCTTGTTACCGTATTGTCCTGTGCCTATTTAAATCAAAGCACTGAATTATGTATTATCTATCTTACTCACTATTCTGAATAGTTTAGACAACTAGAAACAAAGACAGCACATTATCGTTAATGATTCTAGCACCTGACATGTTGTCTGGCACATGTTAAGCATTTTAATAAATGTTTTGTTTGAATGAAAGAATCAAAGGAAGCAGTCACTGCTTTGATAACTTGCCTTGTATTATGATTTCCTTGGATCAGGGCCTGACGTGGTCCTGGTCAGGCTTCCTGGAGATGGAGTCTTATCTTGGCACAGGGTAGAGAAGCTTTGACAAAGATCTGTTGTCAGTCTCTCTGACCACTGGTATGGCTCGCTGGCTACTGCCTTGCCCCTGCCTCTATCTTAGATGTCACATGACCTTCTCTCCAGGATCCTTGTTGACCCCCTTGACATTGGCTCATTGACTGAACTGTGCTTCCCATTCACTCCTCTTCTGGTTTTGTGCTTTAGCCTATGTCCTGAGTGAGCTGCTTTAGTCCAGGGCGGGATCCAGCAGGCAGTCTTGTTGAGGCAGCTGGACCCATTGTTCTTCTGGAGGTTAGAGAATAAGCATGGCTATTTTGAATGGGAGGCACCAGAAAGTAAATTGTTACTCACTGTTGGCTGATGCAGTGTGGAAAGATGTGCTTTATTTTTTATGTAAGATTTCTTTTATTTCTTATGTAACAAAGCATTGTTCTAACTTGCTCAATCTTCATAACAACTTTATGAGGTAGCTCCCAACCTTACCCTTGTTTCACAGATGGAAGCACGAGGAAATTAGTTCGTTCACCGTCACAGAGCTTTTAAGTGGCCAAGTCAGGATTTTAAACCAGGTGCTCTGGCTCTAGAATCCTGTTCTGCTGCCTTTCGCTTCTGGGTCTTCCACGTGCTGTTCCCCTGGCTACGAGACTGCTTCATCACCTCTTCATCTGGCCAACCGCCAGCTGTCCCTGAAGTTTTATCTCAGATGTCTTTTTTTCTCGAATAGATAGGCATTTACTAATTCCTCAAGCCTGGATTTTGTGCCCACCCCATGTGCTCCCAGAGCAGCTGGTATTTCTCCTTTCCTAGCACTTCTGCACTTAAAAATCTATTGACTTTATTCTAATCTCTTCTATAATTTAAACCCTTTGAGAGCAAGAGCATTTTCTACCTGGCACAACATTGTACCCTCACATCTAGGAATGAAATGCCTGGAAAGTAGCAGGTGCTCAAAAACAATTGCTACATAAATGGATGAACCCAAACCTGTATATTTTAACATCAAAATTTGGTGTTATTCCATGAAATTCCTTTTTAAAAATATTTTAATTTATTTGAGGCCGAGAGACAGCACAAGCAGGGGGAGCAGCAGAGGGAGAGGGAGAAGCAGGCTCCCTGCTAAGCAGAAAGCCCAATGCAGGGCTCGATCTCAGGACCCTGGGATCATGACCCAAGACAAAGGCAGACGCCCAACTGACTGAGCCACCTGGGTGCCCCTCCATGAAATTTTTCTAGTCTAGTCTTTTTGCTCCCTTCTCATCGATTTTTGGATTGATGGACTATCAAAGTGGAATAAAACCAAAATAATGGCTAAGGGGTTTCCCCAAACTCTTGCTCCCACTCACAATTTTCATAAACTGGGTGATTAATATAATAGACTCACATGGCTCAGTAAATGTATCTCTGCAGTATTCAGACCACCTCTGGAACTTGTCTCCAACTCTGAGGACACAATAAAAGGGATGGACATTAAAAGCCCTATATATTACTTATTATATATTTATATATTAATAATACAACTTATACATATAAGTTATATATTAATAATATATTATAGGTGATTCCCCATTACCCATTTAGTGCTGTGGTGTGGTGGGTCAGGGAATAGTAGTGAATGAACTCCATCCCAGCCCTGGGGACAGGAGGAGGGTCATGTCTGGTCTAAACCTATCAACGAAAGTGCATTTGCCTTCAACAGTTGCAAGAAGTTCCGGTGCCCATTCCGAGTCAGTGAGGTCCTTCTCCTGCAGGGTCATGTGGGGTGCAGATAGGATCTTTTGGTCCTATTGCAATTCCTCTGTGTCCTTGAGGAAGTTCAGGCTCCAAGTGAGGTCGACATTTCAGAGACAGAGAAGGGAGATCAAAACAAACTTGGCTCTTGACAACATCGCTGGACTGTGGCAAAACACTCTTGAAGAGTTCACCTTATCTCAGTTAATGAGCATGTTGTTCCCCTTTATTGTCTGAACCTATTTGAATGAGGTTTCCTGGTCCTTGCAACATGAAGGCTATACTGGTACATTGGAGCAAGTCCAAGGACATATGGGCCTGGTGCCAGGGAACCCTGAAGGTGGGTGAAAGAGGCTACTACCCCAGCTAACTTCCAAATCACACAAACACAGGGAAAAGAGCCCCCAGCAAAGTATGCAGAGATCTAGACCATCCTCACTGCCTCTGGCTCTGTGTCTCTTTTCCGGGCTTTAGGAATGCAGAACTAGCAAAGGAGAACTATTGTGAGACTAAACTTCTTCTGTCACTCTTTGTCTACACCTAAATGTCTAAACGGTCAACAAATAATTCTTGAGAGATTCAGGCTCAACATCTGACATTGGAAATGCACAGACTTGAAGAAGCAGAGCAGCATCTTTCTAGTAAATAAAGTTGCTAGGGAAAAGAGGGGATATTTAATTTATATCCTGAGAATGTTCAAATAGATATTTCTTCTGGTATAAAACTTCTAGTATAAAACTTCATGCAGTTTTATAAAGGGAGGACTGTTTGACAACAGAGAAAACCAACAGCAAAGTACAAACAAACAGAGGGCGCTGGATACCAAAGAAAACCAAAGCATGAGAGGGCATATTCGAAAGTGCCCCCGCAATCAAAGGAAAGGCAGAAGGAGGTGAGCAATTGAAGAAAAATAAAGATATAGGGAACATATCCAGAAGAGCCCATGTAGGTATAAAACAAAACCTGGAAAGAGAAAATTGCAAATTGAGGAGAAAAAAGAAAAGGAAGAAGAAAAAACGTTGCCTGAGTCAAAGAAAGACGTATGTCTCAGTTTGAAAGGATTTCATAAAGAGCATCATTAATTAATCTACACATACACATACTGTGATAAAAGTTCTTTGGTTTTGGTTTTGTTTTTTTCATATCAGAAGAAGAAACCGCTTCCCCGCCCCCCCCACCCCCAAACCTATGGGTATCCAGACAAGACCAGGAAGAAATGGCTCACCTACAGAGAAACAGAAATCAGGTTGGCTTCAGATGATTTCTTATTAATATGAAATGCCAGAAGAAAAAGAAGCAACATTTTGAGAGTTTAAAGGAAAAATATTCAAGGCCGGAAAAATGTATTAAGTTATTTTCACTCGCAAGGGGGTAAAAAGATATTCTTAAGCAAGAACTCGATAGTACATATATCGACACTTCACAGAAACCTTACTAAAATTGTGCCCGAAAAGATAAATTAAATAAGAACTCTAGGATGTGAAGATCTTTAGTGCTTCAATGTTAAATATAAAGTTTGCTGTTAGCATCTGAAAGATAATTTTTTTTTTACCATATTTGAAATAGTTCCTTAGTCTTACTATTTTGCTTAGAGTTTTAATCACTCATATGTAAACTCCGTGAGGCAGGGGGTTTTGCCCATTTTGTTCACCCTCTGTCCAGTGATGAAAAGTGCTTAGCATGTAGTTGGTGCTCAAGAAACACTTGTTGGAGGAATGAGTCAGCTGGAAATAGATGCTGAATCAGGTCCAATGCCTTTCTCCTACATATAGTTTTAACCCACTGAGCCACCCAGGCGCCCTCCTACATATAGTTTTCTTTTTAAATATTTACTGTTCTGATTTGCATTCACAGACTTCGTCATACAGAAGCATCCTTGCCCACCTGGAATGTTCTTCCTATTAGTAGTATACTATTCCTTAAATGCACAGCTGCATTCGATTTGCTAAGATTTTTATAACTAACATCACATTAGATGCTGCCGTTTGGGGTTTTTTTTTGTTTGTTTGCTGTGTATGTGTGACCTATCTTTGTTTAGTCTACCCAGAATCCATTCTCCTTTCTCTTCATAAAAGGCCCTATTTTCACCTGGATAATTACCGCTTCCTCATTCCATGCCCACGAGGTTCAAGTTTAGGCTAACTCTGCCGCCGTTCTGAGAGTGGATACATCCCAATAATGGGAATGGGAGCCAAGTGGGACCAGTGAGTTCCCTTCTCAGGACTTGCCCTGGAATCGTCAGTACAGAGATGCTTGTACTCGGCATCCATTCTCAGCTGATAGAATGTCAGCGTGCACCTGCCGGGGACACCCTGCCTCTGCCAGATGAAAGTGCGCTTGGGAAGGAAAGTGGCACAAAGGGGGAAACTTACCGTGCTTATTTTCAGCATGCCAAAAGACATACTCTCATATCTGTGAGTGATGTGAACAAGTAAGCTCCATTTTTCCCCTTAAATATATTTGACAAAATGAATGTAACATTCATGTTAGAATCGTCTGTATTCATGTGTGTGTGTGTGTGCGTGTGTGCATGCATGTGTGTTTGTGTGTTTGCTCTATCAAGTTTCGGTGCTGGGTCTGTCCCAGCCTCATAAAAAGATTCAGGAAAATATTCTCTCTGTTTATAGTCTGGAATACTTCAAAATAGCCAATTACCCATACCTCCTTCCACTCGTATTCAGAACACATTGAAAAATAGACATTGGACCTAGATGGGAATGAAAATATAGCGGACCCGAAGGACTGGCAAAACTGTCCCGAAGAACATAGTGAGCTCCGGCCAAAACAGAGTCCTTCTGAACTGAACTTCCCGGTCCCTGGAAGGTACTGGAACAAAGGCTTTCCCAATGATGCCCCTACGCCCATACCTTCAAGGTGGGGAGGGCCGGATAGCCCTGCCTCGAGTCAGTTGGGGTTATTTCAACTTTCCTGAAGAATTACGAATTTCACTTAGATTTTTCATGTAGTTATGCTTTTTTCATTCCTAATGCTTTATATGTTTATTTTCTCCATTTACTCAAAGCCAAATTCCCAGGGATTGTTTATTTTAACCTATTCAACTGGCAAATTTTTAAAAGTCAGATACCAATTGTGCTTATATTCCCTCAAGAAGAGACAATTAGTGTTTTCCCTCACTCTATCCTCATTCTGTCTGTTAACACAATTGGAAGTTTTACTCTGAGTTGTGAAAATATTTATTTCTTCTATTTTAAGAAACTTGATTTATATTAAAAATGAGATTTACTGGGGGCTCCTGGGTGGCTCCATTCGTTAAACATCTGCCTTCAGCTAAGGTCATGATCTCAGGGTCCTGGGATTGAGCCCAGTTTTGGGCTGTCCGCTCATCGGGAAATCTGCTTTTCCCTCTCCCTCTGCCTTTCCCCCTGCTCATGTTCTCTTTCTGTGTCTCAAATGAATAAATGAAATCTTTAAAAAAGAGAGAGAGAGAGAGAGAAAGAGAGATTTACTGGATTTAGTGAAAATCAGTATTTTTTTCTTATATATTTTGTTTTCCCGGTTCTGATCTCTTATTCCTGATTAAATTTTAACTTAGAAGGCATTTTTCTTCAAGTCCTTCATAAGATGTTCATGCGTGCATACTCTTTTGGGCACTTGCAGCCCTTGGTTGTAACACCAAAGGAGTCACCATTTTGCTTTACCACTGATATTCTTCAAATACTTCCCAAGTCTAGCAGCTCCCACTGTTGCAGATATGAATGTGAATGTCAAAATCATTCTTTCTCCTTTTATGTAGCCTGTTCTCTCTTTTAAAAAAAAAACATGTAAAATGTACTTTCTATTTCTGGAGATTAAAACTTTACCACAAAATGTTTGTATTATTTTTATTAATTATGTATATAATCTGTGACTTTTTAAAAAAGACTTTATTTATCTGTGAGAGAGAGAGAGAGCATGTGAGAGTATGAGAGGGGAGAATGTCAGAGGGAGAAGCAGACTCCCCATGGAACTGGGAGCCTGGGATCATGACCTGAGCTGAAGGAAGTTGCTCAACCAACTGAGCCTCCCAGGCGCCCCTAATCTGTGACTTTAAATCTAAAAGTATTTCTCTTTATCCAGCTCCAAGAAATTACATTTTTAAATTATTACTGTTTTTCCATTCTTCCCTTTTCCTCTTCCGTAGCTGTTTGTCTCTGTCAATTTTACTTCCTGAGTCCATCTTCCATCTCTCTTTTATTTGCATTAAATTTTTACATTGATTTTTTTTTTGGTCTATATTCTGGACTATATTTTTAGGTCTATTTCTTAGATTAATAATCCAGCTTTCACTCCTCCATATCTTTTCACTCCTCTTATAGAATTTCAGTTTTAGGAATTGTTTTTTAAATTATTTTCCCTAATTTTTGAGGATTCTTTTTTATTACTGATGTTATTTCTTATTTCTCTTTTGTAACATCTTGAATCTCATTGAAAATTTGTATCAAAGGGTTCTCTTTCTTGTTCTCTCTTTCCTCCATTCTATTTAAATGGACTCTGTTTTATTTTTACATGTCAATGTTATAGCTTTCCCATTAGGCTTATTCTCTCAAATTTCCAGCATTATGATGATGATGATGATGATGATGATGATGATGTATTTTCATTTTTTTCCATATTTTTATAAGATTTTATTTATTTATTTGAGAGAGAGAGAGAGCACAATCAAGGGGAGTGGCAGGCAGAGGGAGAAGTAGACTCCCCACTGAGCAGGGAGCCTGATGCAGGGTTCTGGTCCCAGGACCCTGGGATTATGACCTGAGCCACCCAGACGCCCCTGTATTTTCACTCTTATGAACACAGCCTAGACCTGTCAGCACCATCAGCCAATGTAAATCCTCAGCACTATTGAGGCTGGGTGTTCGGGCGTTGATGCCTTTAGACCCTCTCCAGGTAGATCCACAGCAACAGGTATATAGGCTAGGATTCCTGAATTAAGGAAGGGGAAGGCCCCTGGGTTCATGAAATTATCCTGGTTCATGAGAGGGAAAAGAGGGCACTGGAAAAGAGCAGTGCCCCAAGGCAGGCCTGGCCCCCCCAGGACAGCTGGTGCCAGCAGGGCCGAGCCTGTCCTGGGGCCGAGAATACCACACAGACTGCCAGGCTGGCAGCTGCTGGGCTTTGCTCCGGGCTGTCTGAGATACAAGCCACACCTGCTGTGAGCAGGTCCCAGGTGGTTGCCTGAATCATCTCTATGGTAACTGAGGTGCCAGCTGGGCAGGTGGGACCTCTTCCAGGCTTCCTTTCTTCTCTGAACTCTGGCCACAAGGTGAAGCCATCTCAAAGGAATCCTGAGACAGACATTTGTGTTCAAAACATAAAGTTAGAGTCTTTCCTTTCCCTTCTATACTTTGAGAAAACATACTCCACTATTTATAGTTTGGAAGGTAAAAATAACTGTTGTTTTCTAAAAGGGGACTCACGGCATGGCGGCAATCGCCTTCTGGATGAAGTCAGAGACCACACAGGGTTCAAGGCTTGCAGTGCGCCAGGACGGTGTTCCTCACCAGTGATGACTGCTGAGAGAATGGGCCCACACGTCTTCCCAACAGCCTTGTGAAAATCAGACATCAAGAATGTGAAGATACTCTCTTAAAAGTAAATCATTATGAAAAGACAAGTTGATGGTACTATTAATATCAATAAGAACTGGAGTTATAATGAAAAAGAAATGGACTGTCTCACACAGCAGTAAAATTCCCTGTCACTGGGCGCATTCATGAGCAAGTAGCACAGCCCTCCCTTAGAGAGATTTGGGAAGATGGATGCATTGGACATTAGAATCGTTAATCTCCAAGTCCCTTTTCAATTTTCTAAAAGTCTGTGATTTATCCAGTTCTTGGAAGTGTCACAGGCCTGGGAACCAAAATTTCCCTGAAGTTAAACTCAACTCCATAAATTGGAAGTCAAGCAGGAGCAAATATGTATTCTAAATTGGGGTAAAGTATGGCCTCAATATGTGGCTAATGCACACAGACTTCTCTTTCACTAATGACAGGGAAACATATTACAATGGGAATTCTCTAGCAAAATAGCTAGCTGCAGCTTACTGTCCTCATCTTGACAGGCTGAGGGAGAAAGGGACTCCAGACTTAATTAGCAAAATTTGACAAATTTTCTCTTGAGCCCTAGCTAGCCTTCAAGCACACCTGCTTCTGCTGTCTCCGAGGCCCACATTCTAAGTCTCCAGTCTATACTGAGATGTGGTATAAATGGATGAGTTCATATCTGCAAGTTATCAAGAAAAACCATCCACCCATACTCAAATGAACCTGAGCAAGAATCACATCTCTGTCAGTTATCATATCCAATATATTCTGAAAACTAATGAGCCTTGTTAGGTTTCCATTGGAAACTGACAGGAGACCCCATCCTCATGAAACTAAACACAGAACGCAAAATGAAAGGGAAAGCAAAATCTGGCTAGTGAGGCTTTTTGTGATTTACTTAATTCATTAATTCAACCAACAGTAACAAAGAATCCTTCGTGCACTGAGGCGCAGGTCTCAGTACCATGGAGAGAATCCAGAAATGAACTGGTGATATCTTCTGTCCCTAAGATGTTTTTGGTAACAAGTGCCAACAAACTATGACAAAGTAGAGAAAAACCATGATAAGTAGGAGTAGGAGGTTCAGTAGAGGGGAGTTAGTGGGGCATGGGAAGGTTACTTCTCACCAGGAAGATTATGAAACATTTCCTGATCAGTCAGCACTTGAGCTCAATCTTGACGAACGGGAAGAATACAGATGTGTGAGGATGAAGGCAGCGAAGGCCCAAAGACAGGTAAATATGGAAAATATTCACAGGACATTAGCTAATCCATAGTATTTATAGTATTTATCCATTGTTTACTGTATACCAGGTGTGAGCAAAACTCTTTAAACAAATTATTTTATTCAACTGAAAAAACTAGGGCACAGAGAGATTGAGTAATTTCTTAAGATACAGAGCTTAGAAGTGATAAAATTGATACAATAGCTGGTAATGGTTATAGGAAGATGTGTAAAAGCCACTGATGCTAGATCAAGAGGATATGGGATGCCATGTTCAGGAGACCAATGTATCTAGCTCTTGAGATAGTTTCTCTGTATCTTGTTATTGAAAAGTTTCAATAACTCTGTTATTCATTGATTTTCCACTCATCATAGTGGTTTGGAAAATCTTGAAAACCTAGACTTATTTGACAGAGTGAAAATGGGCAACTCCCATTACTTTCTTTACCATATGGTTCTTGGTTCTGAATTCAAGAGAACTCTGAAGTGGTTTAAGGAAAGACTGACTGTAAGGTAGAACCATTTGATTTGGGCAGAGGTGGAGGAGAGAGCCTTGGGAAAGTCCTTGCATGAAATAGTCAACTTAGTGGAATAGAATAGAATCCCACCACTTGCTTCAGACCAAAGAAGACTGTCCTATTGCGTGGAAAATAGAATAGAACAAGAGTCAACAAACCAGGGATCAGCAAACCAAATTCAGATTGCCACTTGTTTTTGTAAATAATGTTTTATTGAAACAAAGCCAAGTTCATTAATTTATTGCTCCTCCCATGTGATAATGACGATGCTGAGTAGGTGCTACAGAGACCATGTGGCATACAGACCCGAAAATACCCGGCCCTTTACCAAAAAAGTTTGCTGACCCCTGAAATAGAAAAATTGGAGACTTCTAGTATTTTCACACTGGAAGGAAGAATGGAGATCAATTTATTTCCTTCTCCCCTCCCCACCCCAAACATACAGATAAAGAGACTGAGCCTCCAGAAGAAAGAGATTTACCTAAAATCACACAACTGGTAAGGGACTATAAGTGGGGCTGCTAACCACTAGATTAGCATTCCTTCTACCACACCAATCCTGAAAAACTAAGGTAGCTTGCTTTCTTTTTGTCTCTTTTTTAAAGATTTTATTTATTTATATAGTGAAGGGGGAGAGGATGAGGGAGAGGGATAAGCAGACTCTGTCCTCCACTAGTGTGGAGCCCAACGCGTGGCTGAATCTCATGACCCTGAGATCTTGACCGGAGCGGAAATCAAGAGTCAGACACCCAACCGACTGAGCCACCCAGGTGCCCCAAAAATAGCTTGTTTTCTAAAAATTACTCTGTATCTAATTCCTGAGATGCTGGGTGTCCAGTACCATGCTTCCTCAGGGTTCTGGGGAGATGAGAGTAAAAGTCTTGGCGCCTTCCCATCTCGTGGCAGTGACAGGCCTGACAAGGTGGAATTGTATCTGAACACCCTCCCAAGTCCACATCTGAGGGAAAACCACACCACACCCAAATTTCCCTCCAAACTGCCTCAGGAAGCCGCACAGCAGGACCCGGGTGAATGTTTCTCATTGAGCCCACCACCGCCGCCACCAGCCGGCCTTTCCGGGCTAGAACTGACATCTGCTCTCTGGTGATGCCTTGTATGAAGTAGCTTGTGCGAGCAGCCATATCACCAAAGATGCCTCACACCCAGCAGCGCACAGTAGACAAGCTGCCGTGAGGGAATGGAGGCCCTCCCCGGTCACCACACTCAGCCCAGCATGGGACCCCTACGTACCAAGTGGGAGTCCATGTGGCGTCCCCACATTATCCAAATTATTTTCCTGCTCTTCTTGACCCTCAGCCTGGCGCCGTTGCATGAGGAGAGGATTGCCTCCACCAGATATTCAAGGCCATCTGAGGCAGGGTGTGGTGAAGCTCCTGGGCGCCATGGAGAGAGATCGTCCATGTGGGGTGTACGCAGAGCATGTGTGCGTCTGCATGTAGGAAGTCGGGCACAAATGTGCTGACAGGTGAGACATTTTCCCAAACAAGAAAGTCTTCTGTGCAAACAGCAAACTTGGTGTGGATTTTGTATCAGAAGTTAACAGAATCTTGGAATTCGAATGCATCTGAGAGCCAGAGACTCCTAGACTGTGCCTAGAGCAGAAACTGCACCAACAGCATCTCTGACAGAGAGCCTCTGCCCGTGTCCTCCAGGTGGCACACTCACTATTTCCCTGGGGGAGCCCATCCCCGTGTTCAAACAGTATCAACTGTCGGATAATTATTCCATACATTAAAAGGAACTTTCAGGTTCTAGTCCCATCTCCCAGAGCCACATAGAATGAATCTCTTCTCCCTTTCCCCATGATGGTTCTTGGGGTGCACCCACATCCACCAGACCCCCTTCCTGTCCCACCTTCTGTCCTCCTGGTCATGGAGCAGCGTGAATGGGCGGTGCCTGCATGTGTGTGCGTGTGCACATATGTACATATGTGTGAGGATGTGCAGGGGAGGGAGCAGAGAGAGAATCACAGCAGTTCTGAATTAGTGAGGCATAAAAGCCATGTGTGAGAGAGGATTGAAAAATAGGCAGACCATAGTGCACAGGGGATTATATGCCAAACTAAAAAGGTTGTACTGGAGATAGGAGAGTAACACAGCCTGATGGACTATGTAGAAAGCTTATTCTGCCTCTGTGGTGTAGGAGATATGTGCAGGATCAGGCAGGAAGCCCATCAAGAGCACAGTACGGAAGTCCAAACGAGAGATGATGAGGCCCAAGCAAATCAGAGCGCACGAAGATGGGCAGACAGAGACACGGCCCCGAAATGTTCAGGAGGGACCAGAAGAGCTGGTGGCTGGTAGAGACTGTGAGGGAGACAAAGGAATCAGGGACGATGCCAGGGGTGATGGCAGAGTCAGCAGACGGAGCATCTCCAAAAGGCTGCCCCCACTGGAAATGTTCATTCCGTGGCCTTGGAGCCTTCCCAGAGGAGAATCTGCAGAGAGAAACGATACATTAACTGCGGAAGTTGGCAAGGAGCGAGGAATAAGAAACACTAATTACAGGCCAAGATAATTAACCAGCAGGTCTGGGATCAGCTGCATGTAACCTCAGCTCATCTGCGCCCGAAAATGGCCAAGGGAGGATGCGAGGGGCAGACTGTGGGCAGGACATTTTGCAATTGTTAGGGGAGCAGCTGAGCTCAGACCTTGGTGACACTTGAGTTTGATGTACTTGGCACTTGAGTTCCGGTGGCTGGAACCCTTGGGGTGCCAAATGCACTGCAGCCAGCTGTCCAGTTGTCCAAATGTCACTTATGCCTCGAGGCCACTAATTACCGCGCTCCCCTTTAGCCTTATTGTGTCACTCCATTAGGGGCTTGGTGGTGACGTGTGCAGGAAATGGATTGGAGGCCATTAGACTGTCCAGGTTGAGCAGGGTCAGGTCTTGCCTCTTGGGAGAAAAGCCACTTTTATCATCTGAAGCAGGAGAAAGATCTCAGGACTAGGAAAGAAGATGTTCTTGTCCCAGCCCCGTCACATGGCCTTGAGCAAGTGAACTGTTTTCGTGTTCCACAGCCTCTGTTGGCTTATCTGCCACCTGAGGCATAAATAACCCCTGACAGGGAAGATCAGATGAGATGAGAGGTTGAGGAGTATGCATGTAGGGAGCTGTTGAGACTGCTGGTGATGTTAATTGCTAACCTGAATATTTAGGTGCGTTGGACTGGGGATAAAGAAAGCAGGGTTTAAGTCCTATTCTGCTCATGTGTTGTATGACCTTGGGCACGTCACTTCTTTTGGCTGGGCCTCAGTTTCTTCGTCTGAAAAACTGAAGGGATGGGTCTAAATCCATGATTCTTAACCAGAAATGTACACTAGACTTGCCTATGGAGCTTCTTAAAAATGCAGGTGCCTATACACTACCTCAGACATAGTGAATGAAGTAAATTCTCAGGGGAGATGACAATCTCATAACCACTGAGGACCCCTGGAATGGACACTCGAGTCCCACCTGCCTCCCACCTCTGCATGCCTGCTCCCTCCACACCTGGAACTACCTGGTTCCCCCATCCTCAGGTAAGCCTGCCCGCAGCCTGCAGTGCTGAGCCTGTCCTCAGGCTGAAGCTCTGGACCTCAGTGTCAAGTCCTGTGGTACCACTGTGGCTTGGTCCTCCTATAGTAATTTACTCTGGTCTCTGAGCCCTGAAGGGCTGTCTAGATGTGGTGTTACTTTGTTCCCTGGGGAAGCTGCATTGCGGGGCTTGTTCAACCCAGATGGATGGAGCTATCTTGGTTTTCTCAGAGTCTGGGATCCCATCCCTGATTCTAGGCTAAGGGGAGGAGGCCTGTTTCTGGCTTCCTCCAAATATCCCTTGCTGTCAGACCCCTCTTTTTGTCATGCTACAGGTTGCTGCCTGCCTCACAGAATGCTGCGCTGTCCAAGATTGGTGTGAACACCGTGGTGTGGCTTCCTTCCCAGACCGCTGCACAGCAAGCCACTGGGGTTTTCTGACTGCAGCCCACCTTAGGCCTATGGCTTCCTTCCTTCCCCACTCCAGCCTGATTCCCACTCTCTGTCCAGCTGCAGCCAAGGTCATCCTGCCCTACTGTGTGGTTTCAGTGGTTTCTAATACTCCTCCCAACCAAAAAATTAGGACCAGAGAGTTGGATTTTGACCTCTGGAAGAGCGCTGGGCTCATCTGTAAATCAGGAATGCCAGTATTTGCCTTGGAGGGGCGATATCTCTGACTCCAGTGCTTCTCCCCACCTATTAAGTGAACTGAGACATACTTGCCCTCAGGCCTTAGATCTTAGACATTCCTTCATAAAGCAGGTTTACCTTATCAACATTCCCAGGCGTCACTGTCATGTGCTCTGATAACTTTGCCTCTGCAAATCCTTAAACTCTTGAAATTCATTGCAAATGATCAGCTTCCAGTCTCTCTTCCCTACTAGATCATAAGGTCCATAAGGGCAGAATCCACCTTGCTTACCAACATCCCCCATGCCTAGACCTGAGATGCGTCTGATGACCCACAGATGAGATGTTGGGTGTGCCTGGTGCTGAGCAGGTGCCTGGTCAATATTATTCCCTCCTCTCCACTCCCAGGGAACACCACTAAGCCAATCCCAAGACGTGAGCCCCCAGTGCAAGGGTGTACCAGGCCAGCGCTGAGCTTCCTTCTGGACCCTGAGCAGGAGCCACAAGCAACTAGAAATCTGGTAAGAATGATCCCCCCAGCAGCAGTTAGCAGCTCAGAAATCCTCGGCCATCAAAAGAATTCCAGGGCACCTGGGTGGCTCAGTGGGTTAAAGCCGCTGCCTTCGGCTCAGGTCATGATCCCAGGGTCCTGGGATCGAGGCCCACATCGGGCTCTCTGCTCAGCAGGGAGCCTGCTTCCTCCTCTCTCTCTGCCTGCCTCTCTGCCTACTTGTAATCTCTCTCTCTGTGTCAAATGAATAAATAAAATCTAAAAAAAAAAAAAAAAAGAATTCCATCTGGGGCACCTGGGTGGCTCAGTGGGTTAAAGCCTCTGCCTTCAGCTCAGGTCATGATCTCAGGGTCCTGTGATCGAGGCCCGCATCGGGCTCCCTGCTTAGAGGGGAGCCTGCTTCCTTCTCTCTCTCTGCCTGCTTCTCTGCCTACTTGTGATCTCTCTCTCTCTCTGTTAAATAAATGAATAAAATCTTAAAAAAAAAAAAANAGATCACCATCTCCCCCCCCCCCAAAAAAAAAAGAATTCCATCTGAGAAACTTCTAACAAAATACTGGTGCCTGCTAGGCCAGCCCATGGAGACTTTGTTCTAAATCATCTGGAATATGGTCCGGGCTTTGGCATCATTCAGTAATCCCCCCAGGTGATCCCAATATGCAGTCACAGATGAGAACACTTGATCTGATGCAACCACGTTTCAGACATGAAGGGGAAGCACAAGGGGAAAGGAATTTGCCCAAGAACCCGAAGTAGCTACAGCAGAACTGGAGCTAGAACTTCAAGGAGCTTACTTTCCACCCACAGCTCCTCCCACTGCACCAAGTAACAAATCGAAATCCCCTTTATCAATCGCAGAGGCGGCTTTCCTGGCACCAGACAAGGCTGGGGGCAGACAGCTTGTTTTTTCCACCCTGGAAAATCTGTTATTAAAAGCCTGTTTATGCAAGAAGGATATAATTAAAAGTGAGTGAGTGTAATTTCTTTACCGCAATGAATATTAATTAAAGGTAAACACAGCATCAATATTCATTTAGAGAAGGATGGAGGCTGAAAAAACAGACTGCTCACACCCGGGCTGTCAATCACATCAGAAAGTAAGAGGAGGACAGGACCCTGATACCAAAGTGTTGCTCTATTTTTCTCAGATCCTCTTGGATTAGAAGTTAGCCAAAATGCAAATCTGCTGTCAGGGTGGGCTCCGAGACCGTGGGCATCTGTGTGGGCACAGGTCTGCCTCAATCAGGGCACAGCCCATAGGAAATTGTAAGCTGTAGAGACTCTTCTTCATTTGGGGTGAGCATGTTGGAGGGGCAGCTGGCCTCTTGGGGTCTCCTTGGAAGGGAGAGGCCAAACAGACCCATGAGCAACCCTGGTGCTCTGGACTATGTGCACTGGGAAAATGGAAAAAGCACATCATTTCCCGAGGAAAATCCAGAAGGCTATGGCAAGTCCTCAGATCTTACAAACCCCTACTCATCCATGGAGGCTTTTGAAAATGTAGATTGCCAGGTCTTACCCTGGTCCAAATCAAAACCTTTATGGACTGAAGCCTGGGAATGAGCATTTCAACAAACTCTCATGTTAATCCTGATTTTTGACCAAGCTTAAGATCTTTGTTTTGTCAGGTGAGTTGGATCTAGAATCATTTCACTCATTGATTTGTTCATTCATCTGTAAGTATTAAACTTTAGGCACTGTGGTAGTCATGGGTGAAGGTGGAGAATGGTAGTGCTTTCCAGTTCCTCGTGGTCTAGCACGAGAAACTGACCTAAGACATGCAATTATAATATGCAGTGATGACTGCCTTCACGGAGAGAGGAAAACAGTAGTATGGGAGCACAAAGGCAGGTGAACTCAATTCGGACTGTGGTGTCCAAGAGTGCTTCACAGAGAAGGTTAGTGGAGAGCCTGTGTGTGTAGCATGCCCTCCAGCCATGAAGGCGTGGAGCCTTGGAGACATGACTGGAAAATGAATTTAACCAGAAGGCAGAGAAAGGGCTTTTCATGAGGTTGATGAGTGCTAGATTGCTGAGTGTATGGATGTCATGCAAAGGCACTTGGATTTCACCATGTCAAAGAGGAAAAGATGTCCAGAAGACTAACCTACACACTGGTGGGTTATGGTGGGAATGCATTCAAAGACTGATGACTTGGGGCACTTGGCCCACTCAGTCAACAGAACATGCAACTCTTGATCTTGGGGTCATGAGTTAAAGCCCCATGTTGTTGGGCACAGAGATGACTTAAAAACCAAACAAAACCCCCCAAGAAACAAAAAACAAAGACTGCAGGCTTTAATGCCTCCTCATATTGGACTTACAATCAAACAAGAAAAGAAATGGCAAATAGGAAATTGACATCTACCTAGGAGCCAAGACAGTGAGCTCAGAGAAGCAGCATCTTGCTAGAGAAGCTGAGTATGTCCTGAATAGTCAGGTAGGAGGGGAGAAGGTATTTCAGGCTTGGCAAGGCTTGGCATTGGGACCCACAGCAACACTGAGCAAGGGTGCTAACCATAATTATAGGTCAAGAAGATCTTGAAAGGCTTTTTTCCCTGTAGCTGTGGGCAGTCACCTAACAAGAATGAGAAGAGGGTCAGGTTTGGCTACAACAAAATGGAGAGAGCAGTAACATGGATGCCAGCTCTGATGACCAGGAAGGGGTGAGCTCTATACTTATATGGGTCCCATGTGATACATTCTAGAAGGAAGTAAATGCATTCTCTTCTTTCTGAATTGGCCTTTAGAATCAGAGTTTCTCAGCTCTGGCAGGACCCATAGAGTTTGTCCATATTAACTCCTACAGCACGGAGATGGACAAGATGAACGTCAAAGGGTGCAAGAACCTAGCAAACCCACAGTGGAATCACCTGGGAAGTTATTTTTTTGGTTTTGTTTTTGTTTTTTAAGATTTTTATATATTTATTTGAGAGAGAGAGCAGAGAGCGAGAGAGAGAGGGAACACGAGTTGGGAGGGTGGTGGGTAGGGCCAGAGAGAGAAGCAGAATCCCCACTTGAGCAGGGAACCCAATGCAGGGCTCAATCCCAGGACCCTGGGATCATGACCTGAGCCTAAGGCAGACTCCTAACTGACTGAGCCACCCAGGTGCCTCATCCTGGGGAGTTTTAAGAACTATTGATGCCTGAATTCTGTCCCAGAGATTCTGCTCTTACTGATATGGGGGGGGCAGGGTGGGAAGCTTACTATTGAGAGTCATAAACACTCCCCAGCCGATTCTAATGTGTAGCAAAGCTTGAGTGTCACAGCTCCAACTTTATCTTGGTTAAACAGCCGACCAGTAGGTGTTAGAGGGAAATTAAGGAGTCACTCAGTGATCGAGGTGTTAGCTAAGACTGCTATTTCCATTTTGATGGCAGTCTTTATTTTTTTCTTTTATATGTAACTTGCTGACTTTCCTTTCAGACTCTGAAAGCTATTCACCCTAGAGCTACAGCCCAAGCTATACAATAAATCTGTTTTTCTAGAACCTGAAATTGAACTGTATCTGTATTTCCACCTGTTTCTAACAAAAACGTTAACCTCCTCTTCCCCCACATTATACGTATGGATCATTTTGGATTTGAGATCTAGCATAATACTGATTTTTTTCATAGTCAACAATTATTAAGATTTATTTTTAAATTGTTTTTGTTTCTTTAAGCAACAATGTTTCTCTTTGCAATAATTTTCTTTTTTTCCTTTTGCTAGACAAAAGCTTTCATAAGTTCTTATAGTGAAAGCTGCTGTACAGACTTTGTATGTCTAAAATGCTGTTATTTTGACCTTACATTTTAATGATCATCTGGGTTAGTATAGAATTCCAGGCTCAAAATTATTTTCTTTCCCGACATATTATTCCATTATTTCTTGTAGCCATTATCGACAATCACAAGCTTGTTGATCTGGTTCTTTCTTCTTCATAGATGATCTGTTTTCTTTCTGAAAGCTTTTAGATTGTGTTTGGTTTTTTTTCCCTTTCATTTACCAAAATCTCACTAAGATGTGTTTAGGGTTGACTTTTTTTTCCCCCCACTCTCCTCAGAAGCCTGGTGTGTCCTTTCAATCTAAACATGTATCTTTCTCCAGCACAGGGATATTTTCTTCTATGAAATCTCTGATTTTCTCTCATTCATTTGGTCTGTTCCCTCCATCTTGAACTTTATCACAGAAATGTTGGACTTCTCACTCTTTCCTCCAAGTAATCAGAACTTTCTCTAGCTGTTTTGTCTCTTGATCTTTCCGCTCTAAGAGCTGGCAGGATTGCTCAGGGACAGCTCACAACACACTCATTTTCTCTTCACTAATGTGAAGAGAAATGTGCTCTGCTACCTCATTTATTGACTTTTTCTTCAACAAGCATTTTTTCTTTTCTAAGGGCTCTCGTTGGTATTTTTCCAGAACATTCCATTCTTGTTTCGTAAGTGTAAATACTAATTACATTTTCTCCATTTTTATTTATTCTATTTTCTCTTTCCCAGGATATTAATTTTTCTGTTTGTTGAGTTTTGTTCCTTTCTTATATAATGTTTGTTTTCCTTGAATCTTCAGCAATTCTTGGTAACAAGCCCAGTTTCTATTAGAGATTGCTTTTAAAGCCACCTGAGTGCTTTTTCCTTATCAAAATCTGACTCTAGCCCTCTGATGGGAGGCTGGGATGTGCTCTAGGCAATGAGCCATGCCTGTGGCCAGACTTTTGAATGTGGGGGTTGCCAGCTACTCCTGGATGTCACAGGGGCTCCCCTGCCTTGCTGCCCTAGCACACAGAGGCACTGCCTGTTCTAAGGGCACTCACCTATGCAGCTTGTCGCTTGGCTCAGTGAAAGAAGATGATGACGGACAACACTAAGTGTAGGTCTTGAGACCATCTAGACCTGAGGAATGATATTACTGATGCTCACAAGAAGAGTCAATATGGCTCTCTGAATTTTATTAGCAGTGGGCTGAGAGACAAATGAAGAATATATAGACAGAACTTAACTCACTGTCAGAGGACCTTAAGCATTTCACTCTATTGCTTCTCCTTATTCTGGGGATATATCGATATCTATCTATGTGTCTATCTATATCTATACTATCTGTTCGAAGACATCTACAGAGACATTTACATAGATATATGCTATATTTATATATATATACATATATACAAATATCTATAGGATACATTGTAAAAGATGTATCTCAAATGTTTTACACAAGACTTGGCACTCAATGAGAGCTGCTATGAAAGAGCATTGCTAACGGAATGTATTATTGTGACCAAAAGCCACAACTCTCTGCTTATTTTCTCTATCTCTACTCTTTCTTGAAAATCATATTTTGAGTCGCAATGGGTCTCAGAAGCCATTTACTTCAATTCCTTCATTTTCACTTTTTTTAAGGTTAATGACTACATGACATTTTAAAGTCAGTTAAAACATTCTCATTGTAGAAAATATGGAAAGTACAGGAAATGTAGAATCATATAAAGAAAAAAATTCTTCCATAAACCAATTATAATTAGCAATCTCAGCTCTGTAATTGATGAAGTGTGGCTCAGGAAGAAGAAGTGTTGGGCCAACCATCCATTGGTCAGCAGGGCATGGGCTGAGCCTCTTCCGTACCAGTCCTCTGTACTTCCCTCTGAAACAGGAAGACTTTGGTGTTTGTCTCTTGTTTGGAGGAACTCAAGGTTGACCACAAGCCTGGGTGGAGTTTCGGTGTCATTCAAGAAGCTCAGAGGAGCCCTCAGTTCTGCCTGGTTATGCCCTCCTTCCTGCTCATAATCATGTTGGTCACGGCAGTGTCTGCCTCTTGAATTCCATGGCTGCTCAGAGCCGAAGAAATCATTCTGCTCTCTGCTTGTCTGAAAGTATTAGTGTGGCAGGTGTCCTGTCATTACAGGTATGGAAGCCATGCTAGGACCTGTCTCGGGGAGGGAAGTAGAGGGAGCTGTGGGGGCTGTGCAATTATTCCCCTATGCAGTCTAGAAAACTCCTTTAGAAGATGCAAGGTCACCTCCATCTTGAAGCTCTTCTTCCCTTGCCCAGTGAACCCCAGGTCTGTGCTCCTTAGCAGTTAGTACCTTTCCCCTCACCTCACAGATAGAGTACTTGTTTGTTTGCAGGTCTGTATTACTTGATGGATTATGAACTTCCTAAGGCAAGGACCCACCACCTAGCATAATTCCAGATGCATAGCAAGATACTATAAACATTTGATGAATGGATGACTGAATATTTGCATGAATAAACTTTACTGAAGATCTTTACCAAATATTTTGGAAGCACTTTTGTTGACACAGAAAGAATGCCTCAAGAACAAATAAGACAACTTCACCTACCATACAACGTATGACATGAACAGTCACGTACTTCATAACCGAACTGTTCAACGAGCCTATCTTCCATTAACATCGACATCTATTCCCTGACTTACCCCACAGTCAAGGGTGGAAGGCATGTGAGTGGTCATTTACTCTGACACCACAATTATTATTATTTTTTAAAGATTTTATTTATTTATTTCACAGAGGGAGAGAGATCACAAGGAGGCAGAGAGGCAGGCAGAGAGAGAGGGGGGAAGCAGGCTCCCCGCTGAGCAGGGAGCCCGATGTGAGCCTCGATCCCAGGACCCTGAGATCATGACCTGAGCCGAAAGCAGAGGCTTTAACCCACTGAGCCACCCAGGCGCCCTCTGACACCACAATCTTTGCTTGAATGTATGCTACAGAATCCCAGAAGAGTGCTAATCTAGGTTCCTGAACTTCTCCAGTTTCAGCAATGCACCTGCTCTCCTTTCACCCTACTTCAAAATTAGCAAAACACTATTTTTAAAGAAAGTATCTTAGGAAATGGAAAGAGAATTGAATTTAAAATGAAAGGTTTAGAGGGGCACCTGGGTGGCTCTGTCAGTGAAGCATCTGACTCTTGATCTCAGCTCAATCCTCTCAGCTCCTCTTGATCTCAGCTTGATCTCAGGATCATGAGTTCAAGCCTAGCACTGGACTCCACAGTGGGCATGGAGCCTACTTTACAAAAAAAATAAACAAGAAATTTAAAAAATTGAAGGTTTAGATTTGAAGCTCAGGTTACTCCTACCTGGCTTCTGGGTTTATCTCTTTACTTTTCTAAACCTCATTTTATTATCTTGGAAATGGGAATAACAGTAACTACCACAGTAGGATGGTCATGGACAAAGTGTGAAAATGAATATATGGAAGTATTCTGGGAACAATGAAACACTATAGAGGGCACCTGGGTGGCTCAGTGGGTTAAAGCCCCTGCCTTCGGCTCAGGTCATGATCTCAGGGTCCTGGGATCGAGGCCCATATCGGGCTCCCTGCTCGGTGGGGAGCCTGCTTCCCCCTCTCTCTCTGCCTGCCTCTCTGCCTACTTGTAATCTCTCTCTGTGTGTGTCAAATAAATAAATAAAATCTTAAAAAAAATGAAACACTATATATATTTAAGAGAAGAAAGGAAGTGAGGATGGGAGGTTAATAGGGAAACATATCTATTCTAAATGAAAGAGAATATCTGTCAGAATAAAGGAGAAAACATCCTTCTCCAAAGAGAGGAAACCACTGGAATCCTGGACTGTAGTGTTGAGGGATCAGGAAGCTTATGGTTACGAATGATTATGAGCTGAGTCAGTGGAAAGAACAGTAGCCAAACTAATCTGATGCCTCCTCTGTCCTGCTTCTTTCCTCCCACCTTTCTGGTCCTGCCTCTGAGAACATGTGCTCTGAGCTGCACAGCTGAGTTTGGATTCTGATTCTGCCACTGATTGAACCCCCAAAAGTACTTCACTTCTCTATCCGTCACTTTCCTCATCTGTACAATTGGATTAATCATAGTATCTGCACATAGGGTCCTCTCTTCCCTCTTACCCAGTTTTACTTCCACAGTCTGTCAGTACACCTTCCTTGGGTTTACTCTCAACTCCCTTCTCCCTTCCCCTAACTGCTGGTCCCCCCCGCCCCCCGCAGCTTGCTTTGCAAAACCACAGCCCTAGTAAATCCCAACCCTCCCCACACTCCCTGATGTCCCCATGCACCTGAGTGGAGCTTGAGAAACATTCAACACCACACCTACTGCCCTGCTTTAGACAGAGGACCAAGGACCACAGCTGTGCCCATAAAACTGCCCAACTGTCATGCTCTCATTCCCTTCGACCCCTCACTCGCATCCCTCTGGAAACCACTTCACAATATCCCCTCTGCTCAATCTGCCTTTGCCAGCACTCTCAGCTAATGACCTTGCTCTCCACATCTCTGAAAAAATGGAAGCAATCAGAAGGGCACTTCCGCAGACTTTCACAAATGTCTCTGTAAACCTGCCAGCATTTTCAAACAAGTACTCTACCTTCTCTCCAGTCACTAAAGATGCATTGTCCCTCCCCTATCTAAAGCTATTATGTGTTGAATTGTGTCCTCTAATGAGTTAAGATGGGGTCATTCTGGAGTAGGGCGGGCCCCTAATTCAACACCACTAGTGTCCTTATACAAGGGGAAATCTGTTCACAGCGGTGCACACAGGAAGAACACCATGTGAACAAGAAGGCACGGACAGGGCGATGTGCCTGCAAGCCAAGAAATGACAAAGATTTCCAGCAAACCACCAGGTTGGGAACAGATTTCTCCTTCGCAGACCTCAGAGGGAACCAACCCTGCCAACACCTTGACCTTGGACTCCTAGCCTCCGGGACTGTGAGCTGTGAGGCAGTAAATTTCCATTGTTTAAGCCACCCAGTTTGTGGTACTTTGTGATGGCAGCCCGAGAAGACTGTGACAGAAGCCAACCCTTCGGTGACCTAAAATGACTGCATTACCCCGTTTTGACTACCCAAAGGCACCCTTCCAGCAGCACTGCCCCTTTTCTCCTCTAGCCCTGGTTTTCCCCTCTCTGCTTATTCTCATGTTGATGGACTCATTGTGTCCAATTCCTCTCCTCTTTTCTCTTAAACCCACTCAAACTAGGCTTGCCTGCCCTTTACCATACAGACAGGGGTTCTTGTCAAGGTCGTCAGTGACTTCCACATGGCCAAACCCCAAGGCCAGTTCGGGTCTTGCTCCTGTCTGAGCCACCAGTGACGTCTGACACAAGGGATTCTTGTGGCCTCCTTGACACTCTCCCTTCCTTGGCTTGTGGGATGACACACTCTTGGTTTTGTCCTTCTCTGATTGTTCGTTCTCATTTTCTGGAGGGTTCCTCGTCTTCTCCCAGACCCGGGATGTGGGAGACCCCAGGACTCTGTCCTCGGTCCACCCGCTATCTACGCACACTCCCTGGGTGAGCTCATGCAAGCTCAAGGTTTTAATTACCGTCTATGTGCCAACAACCCCTAAATTTATACCTCCAGCTGGCTTTCTCCCCTGATCTCCAGGCTCACATATTTAACTGCCCACGTATTTAAGCACCACATGTCCCAAAATGACCTCCTGTTCCTCCTCCAAAAGCCTGCTCACCACTCTCTATCTCACGTAAGGGAAACCCCATTCTCCAGGTGCTCCAGGCAGAAACCTGGTATTCTTTTTAATTCCTCTCTTTCTGATCACAGATCCAAGAAGACCTATTGACTCTACATTTAAAATATATCTAAGCCTTTCTCACCCCCTCTGCTGATCTATCATCTCTCCCCAGGATTACTGCAGCAGACACCTGACCAGTCTTTCTCCTTCTTCGTTGCACCCTACACTCTATTCTCAACACAGCAGTCAGAGAAATTCTGTAAAACATAAGTCACATTAAGTCAAATCCTCCAGTGCCTCCCAGTTGGTTAGAGAGAAAGCCCAACCCTTACAGTGGCACCCTAAGACTTTCATGGCTTCTGCCAACCTTCTGCCAATGCTTACACCTCTGGCCTCATCCCCCCCATCCTCCCCGGTGACTCCACTCCAGCCACGGGGCTCCTTGGTTCTAGAGCATCCAGGTTGTTCTTAATGCAGAGTCTTTGCACTGCTGTTCCCTCGACCTGGAACACTGGTCCCCCAGATAACCACATAGATCCCTTCCTTACCACCTCCATCCCCACTCTGAGGTCACTTCCTCAGTAAGGTCTACTTGGACCAACTATATACAACTTACCCCTGCCTTCAGATGCTTCCTTTTCCTTCCCTTGGTCCATCACTTCCTAATGTAAAATGCAATTCACCTGTTCATTATAGTAAATGTCCTGTCTCCCTGTACTAGCATGTAGACTCTGGAGGGCAGGGATTTGGTCTTCTGTGTTGCTTATTTATATACATATTGAATACCCGATAAACATTTTTTTAAAGATTTTATTTATTTATTTGACATACAGAGAGAGATTACAAGTAGGCAGAGAGAGACAGGGAGAGGAGAAAGCAGGCTCCCTGCTGAGCAGAGAGCCCGATGCGGGCCTTGATCCCAGGACGCTGAGATCATGACCTGAGCCAAAAGCAGAGGCTTTAACCCACTGAGCCACCCAGGCATCCCCCAATAAACATTTGTTGAACGAGTAAATAAATGAATGGCAGAGTAGAAAGGGTTTAGAAGAATAGTGTATGGCACTATTCTAAGAGGTGCTTAATAATTATTAACCATCATCAATATTACCTCCCGTTATTCAGATCAGATTTCATAGCACGCAGATCTAGGAACTTGGCTGGCAGAGTGCTCCCTAAAGGGAAGACGCTGGGCAGGGTGGGGGAGGGGGTGGGGAGACTTGCCGGGTAATGAAGCTTATCCAAGCCTCATTTATTTCCAGTTGACTTGCATGGGCTTCTTTGGGTTTCCTCCAATTGCTCTCAAGTGCCAGCCTTGGATGGATCCCTTGGCCTTACCCTGCTGAAATCACTGCTCTGGGCTTCTCAGGAGAACCTCGGGCCCAACTGAACTAGTGGGAAATAAAAATTAATAACCTCAAAGAATTCTTAGCCTATTTTTGCGGTTCTCTCATTTTCGGGATTTTTCCAACTTTTAGAGGAAATAGGAGAATTAGGCCCAAGCCCAGGAGCTGATAGTACTTAATGCTGGTGAACAAAGCATGGGGAGATGCTCTAGAGTCTGTCAAGACATTGGAGCCATCAGTAGAGAATACAAATGGGTTTTAATTTGGTTTTGTTTTGATGAAAGGGTTCACAAGGGAATTGGTTTCATATGGCTTATGTTTTTGCAGGATGGCCCTGGTTGTCATTTTGAAAAGAGAGTGTGAAAAGAGAGAGTGAAAAGAGAGCCAGGTTTGAAGTACGGTGTGGGGGCCAAGCACCTGGAAGGATGGGGGCCTTGCAGCAGCTCACAAGACACACAGGACGCTCTTGGTGTGCTGAATGGGACAGGGGCAGAGCCAAGGTTGCATTAAGTGAACTGTTTTGTACACACGTACTGCACGTATGTTTTCCTTAAAGCAGGAAAGTTCCTCAACCTTCTCAGAAACAGGAGAGAAGAGTTCATCCTCAGAACCCCTAATCATCCTTCCCTGTATTCCCTGCCTTTTGTCTGTGCCCAGGAAAACGAGTTTCCTAAATAATCTCCATGGAACAGAATAGCCCTAATCTTTTATTCTTCAATAAAAATGTGATTTTAGTGATGGGCACCTCCTTCCCCCCTTTCCTGAGTGAACTCGGACCTTTGACATACAGAGGTCTGCTCTGCAAGCCCAGTGTGGATGGAAAGCCCACCCAGTAAGAGGGGTGGGTATTCCAATGACTGGAGGGGTCCTGGAGGGAGGGAAGGGATTATATTTTACATTTCTAAACACTTGAGGTGAGGTGCCCTGCTCTCTGGTCAAGACTCCTCTGAGCTATGGGGTGTCTGCTGCTACTCTGTGTTAGCCTGTCCATTAATAGCATCTTGCCTAGAGATGAGGCCGGCCCAGAAGAAAGCCTTGCTGGAGATGAAAGGGGAAGTGGGGGTCCAGGGTCTCCCAGCTCCCTACTACTATTATTAGTGTACTTTGTATACATAATCTGTGGTTGTGGGAATTTAGAACCACACGAAGCAGTAGGATCAAGTGGAAACCTCGAACTGGTTGTTTTTGGAATCATTTTGCCTGGGAAGCTTGGGCCGCTGCAGGGAAGAAAGCACATAATGTAAAAGCAAGGCTCTTGCCGGTGCCCAGGGCAGTGCCCAGGATGCCTGGAATGGGCTCAGTGACAGCCAGGAGAGAGCCTGCACACAGCCTCGATGTCAAGGGCACTGCCGTGAACTTCCTTGCTCAGAGGTGCTGTGTTACAAAGTTTTCCAGTGATTCACTGCTTTCTAAATCAAGGTGCTATCAATGTCACCCTCATCCTGTCCCATTTGCCTTCTTAAAGGTGCAAAAGGAAATGGAATTAAAGTTTCGAGCGGGGCATGATTGTAGCTCTGGGAAGAACCATGCATCTCTGGCAAGGGGACCTCACAGATCATGGGTATAGAATCATTAACAAGGTTAGAGACAGCTGTCCCAGAAGTCTGAGCAGGGCCCGGCCTCTCTCCTAGCAGACGAGAGCTGGGATATGATGAGGGAAGTGGTTGTCTTCTACGGGTGTCCCTGAAACAGGGCCATCACATACCAGTCATCTTTGACACTTGGAGAGACATGTGGACTTTCCAAACGCTCCTCAGTGACAAGAGAAAGACCTTTGCTACCAGGAATGGACATGGTAGAGTGGGAGATGGCAATGGGCCACTCTGACCAAGTAGCAGATTTCCAGGGCAGGGACAGAGCCTCAAACAGGGGCCCAGAAATTCGGACTCTAGTCTTGGGGCTGATGGGGCTGCCACTGAATCTTTGTGACATAAAAAAGTCATTTTCCATCTCTAGTCCTCAATTTTCTTGTCTGTGAAATGGACAAGATGATCCCATGACCTCTTCAGAATGTTGCCTGGAGGCCGGGAGATGAGCCACCATTAAATTACCAATACCTTTCGTAAGCTCTGTTAAGAAAGGCCTGATAATGGTCTGAGCAACAGCTGTATCAGCTAGGAACTGCTGAGTAACAAGTCACCCTAAAACTTCCATCTATTACTTTTCAAAATCTAAGGTCACCTAGAGGTTGTGCTGACCGAGCCTTACCTGGCCCATCTTGACTGGGCTAATGCACATGTCTGTGGTTGCTCAGCCGGAAGGTCGACTGGGGACTCTCCGGTCGGCTCCGTCACATCTGTCCAGCAGTTCAGCCCAAGCAGGCGCTCATGGCAGGGGCAGAGATCCAAGTGAGAAATCAGACATTTTGTTTTTTTAAAGCTCCTGCTTGCATTGAGTTTGCTACTGTTCCGTTTTCCAAAGTGTCCCGGCTGAGCCAAAATTCCACGTGAGAGGCACAACCAGAGGGCGCAGATAGAAGGAAGCATGAAAATCAATGCTCTGCCGAGGTGGATGAAGGAGAGAGGATGGATCCAAGACATAGTGGGGAGTAAAGCAGAAGAGGGCTTCAAATCAGCTGTGACCTCAACACATTTCAAACACTTGGACTAGCAAGGGGGTTTGGAGTGAAGGAAAGGCTTAGCTTCAGGTTATTGAGAGTTGGTCCTTAGACAGACCCCACACCTGAGTGACCAGGAAGCAAGATGGGGCAGAGTCCGTAAGGGCATTCCTGTGGAAGGTGCTAGGCCAGCTGGGGGTGCACAGGTGAAGGCGGGTGCTGGGGAGTAGACATTCCTGAAGCAGGAATTCAGAGCTCCCTGCTATAGATTCTTCTGCTCAAAACCCCATTCTCCACAAACATGTCTCATTTTGTACAGTTCGGCATTTTCTTTTTTCTTTCCTTTCAGTTTTACCAGGATTCCTTCCCCGTGCCGCACTAAATCACTGACACTAAAAATAAAGAAAGAAAGAAAGCAAAAGGTGAGGGCTCAGGGCGGGGGAGGGTATGAAGCTGGGCGCCCAGCATTGGTGAGGGAAAGGAAGACAAGCTGACAAGGCAGAAGCTGACACCCCAGGAACCAACCCTCCCCAACCCCCCCCCCTCCATGGGATATACGTGACTCCTCAGGCACTCCTGGTTGCCCTGAAGGAACAACAGTTCACTTGTACAGATCACCATCCTGCAAGTCCTGAGTCTCCCTCAGTTTACAAATGTCCTAGTGATTTACAAGGAAGAAGCTTTCTGATCAATAGCCTAACTTCCAGAGACCCCTATCTCAGTTCCTGAAGTCCTAACATCACCCTCCCCTCCACAAACGCAGGGAGGCTGAGGCAGAAGGAAATTTAATAAAATTGAATTCCTTTTAACCTGCAGTCCATTGATAAAGAGGAGTGATGGGAGGGATGAAGCATTCCTCCAGAAGTTCCCCGACTATCTTACTGTGAATGCCTTGCTTGAGGGGTGAACAGCTTGACCTTGGCCAGGCCTCAGGTATCCTGTGAGTCTTCTTTAGCATATGAAAGCTCTTTCGGAAACCTCCCTTTGTCCTTACCTCCCCCAACCCCATCTATATAATTGGCCGCCCCTCACAACCCCGGGGCAGCAGCTCTTTCTGCCCCGTGCTTTAATAAACCACCATTTTGCACCAAAGATGTCTCAAGAATTCTTTCTCGATCATCAGTTCCAGACCTCACCACACCGAACATCACCTATATTCAAAACTACATCAGCATCAGCACAGGGAGGCCAGCGGGATCAGAGAGACAAACCCTCAAGAGACGTGGAACCCAGGATGACCTGGGGTGCTGGGGAGGCAGTGATGTCCCGCCTACATTCTCCACGAGGTCTCCCTTCCTTGCCCAAACCCCCATGGGGGACTTTGTGGCTCATTTAAATAACGGAGGTCTCAGTCCCACCAGTGTATCTTCCAGAAGAGAGAGTATGAGGGAGGAGGGAGGACAGGTGTGGGCGCCCCAATTGCCCACGGAATGGGGTTGAGGGCCATTAACTTTATTTGGAGGGAACTTTGCCGTATTTGTGACATTTGTGACCCTGAGTCTGTGTCTCCTGCCACAATGGGCCACAAAGCTATTCAAACAAAAAGAGTAGGAAGCGTGTAGGGCAGCAGAGCACTAGAATCAAGAGAAGGTATTCAGATGTCTTTTCAGATTTGACTCTCAAATTGTCCTACACTGTCAGCTGCATTAAGACAGAGAAATCCTGTCCATCTCATGTGCTGTATCCACAGTGCTTGGAGCAGTGAGGGGCACGTAACAGGCGTTCCACACATATTTGCCCAATAAACGAACCCTATGAAGCAAGAAAGACAAGTCATTATCCTCATTTTATATCTGAAGTCTAGAGTCTTGCCGTTCGTTAATAAATGGCAGAGCCAGGACCAGATGGAGACTCTCATGCCAAGGTCATTGCTAGTTATTTTGTCCTAGGATGCTTCTAGGTCCCAAAGCAGAGCAGAGCACCCCAAAGATATGAATGCGTGGAGCAGCTGTACAGTGCACAGAAAAGCAGGCAGCACCCTTGGGGTTTTCTAGCACAGAGAAAGCTTTACAAGGAAAGCTCAGGATGGAGGTGTGGATGAGGAGCTGGCCAGGAGCTCTGAGGAGCTGGCAAGGAGCTCCGAATTCTCCTCCTGCAGAGGTACGTTCCCAGCAGGCAGGGCCCAGCTGGGAACATTTGCAGCTCGTCAGCCTCCCCTGGAGCCGAGCTTCAGAATGTAGCCTCCCAGGACAGCGACGTGCTCACATGAAAACCCAGATCCAAGCACATCAGCGTTCTAGCTAACTGATCAGTGCATGGACCACAGTCTAGATATTAGCCATCCTAAGACTTGGGACCCATCATTGCCGCTACTTGTTCTCTGGAGGGAAATAACTGTCTCAGGAAGAAATGGTCTTACGAGGAATTAAGAAGCTAATGCACATAGCTGATCATTGAGAATGACTACACAGCATCAGTTCTTAAGGTCGAGATGAACCCTGAATGGTCCCTAGGCAAAGGTCTGGAAGCAGTTGGAATAACATGTATATTGTGAGTGTTCTGAAAGAGCGGGTCCGTGCTCTCATCGGATCCTGATGGGGTCTCTGATTCAAACGTAGCCACATCAGAATCTAGAATAAACTTGTCAACTTCCCAACTGCTCAGCTTTGCTTAAAGCCCCCCGGATGGGACATGTCCTTTGCAAAGCAGTGCAGGCTGTTTGCTGTGGTCGAAGCCTGCCCCCCACAGTGAGGGGTGGGCAGGTTATCCCACTGGGACCTGAGCAACACCTCTCCCTCCGTGTGTCCCGCATGTGTGGTCAAAACCAGGGCTGTGGCGTGGGAATGCTGGAACAGCTCCAAAGGGTGTCAGCCGGCACTGAAGGAGCTGCGTTTAAACTTTGTGTTATTTACAGGACAACTAATGCCTGGTTCCCCCAAAGTCAGGTGTTTTAAATGAGAATTTCTGCTCCTATGCCTCAGAAGAGCCTTACATAAAGGCCAAGCCTCGAGCTGGTGGTCTCTATCAACCTCAAATTCTGCCGCACTCCACTCACCCCTATGAGGTTTCAGTAATGGAGGTAAAGGCCAGAGTTTGCACTAAAAGTGATCCTCTGGTGCCATCTGGTGGTCACTACTTATTAATGCACCTTTCACAGCACGTACGTGCCTTGTTTGTATTTCTTATCTTTTTACCGATTCCAAAACTGAGCTTAGTTCAAACTTTTCCCTTTTCTTCATGTAAATTGAGGCTCAGGGATTGCACAAGCGATGTGGTAGGTGGCTTATCAGTAGCAGAGTCGACCTTGAGGCTTAGGCCTTCACATTCTCCTCCCAGAGCACTTTCCCACCCTGTGCAATGTTAAGTTTTCCTACCACTTCGCTCTTCTGGGACAGGAATTTTCCATCTGGGACCAATGTCTGGGCTGACTGTCCTCCTCGGGGCTCCTACAGCTCCCTAAGTTTCCCTTCTGAAACAGACTTCTCTACCCAGGTTGTCCTGCTGACTTTTCTGCATCCCTCACTCAACGAGAGACCTTTGAGAGCAGAGACTGTCCACGCTCTGCATCCCAGGACCCAGCCTTGAGCCTGCAACACCTGAATAGGTGAGTGAAGTCCCCCGTCACCCAGGCAAGCAGTACAGCAGGCTGGGCCTGTCACCAGGACCACTGTCTTCCTGTTCGGTGCTGTGGACCCCGTATACTTTGAGGTCCTAGAGAGAACAAGACGTGGTGCCTATCCCCCGCCTCCAGTTAGTGGGGTGGCCCAGCCAGGTCAACCGTGCATCACAGTACCATGTGGGAAGTCCTATACACAGACAGCCCAAGGGCAAAGAGAAGACACGGGGGTGAGGCTGTGAAGCTTAAGGTAGTTTCTGAGACTTGAACTCAGGTGAACCTTGGTGGAGGGTATCTGGCAGCAGAGACAGGTGTGGACAAGCAGGTGCGCCCAGGGTATGCCTGGGGTACAGAAGGCAGCTGAGCTGTGGGTGGCAATGCACAGTGGCCAGCTTTCGAGGGCTTCTGACACCAGCATGTGGCAGCTTCGCCTCCGTTTCCAGCGGTGAGATCCCTGCAGAGGATTTTTAAGGACACCAGTGAAATGGGGGTCTTACAATACAGAATCTCAGGCCCCTGCACAGATTCTGATTTAGTAGGTCTGGGCTTGCCGTGTCAGGATTTTGCACTTGCAGTAAGAATTAAGCTTTGGGGAGCTTCTGGTACAAATGGTCAAGGGCCACACTGGAGGGAGCCCTGGAGAAGAATGACAGGAGGTGAGGAGTCAATTACAGGAACACAGTAAGGGATGGGCTGTGAAAAAGAGGTCTTGTGGTGGCGGCTGAGGGAGAACGATTGGAGGGGTGGGAAGGGACCAGGGAATAAGGAAATGTGCCTGTAAGACCACAGGAAAATTGTTTTAAGGAGGAAAGAATGCTCCCCCAAAGCAAACTCACCAGGAAAGTTGAATTAGGTGTGAACAGAAAATGGGTTGTTTGGCTTTGGGCAATGAGGAGGTCCTGAATGATTACCCAGTGGGCGGGTTTTGTTGGAATAGTGGGGACAGAGTCAGACAATAGAGGGTCCGAAGTAACTGGAGAAAAGTCCTGATCTTCAGGGGGTTTTCTTCCCTCCAGAAGCCTGGCCGGGAAAGAAAATGGATGGGAAGGGACATAGGTGCCAGAGAAGGATTTGGGTGGTGGGAAAACTTGACTATCTCTCTCTGCTATGGAGGCGGAGTGGGGGGAGATCACAGCAGAGGGTCCAGAAGGGAGGGGTGGCTGGGGAAGGAGCGTCCTGGAGAGGAATGGGAGCAGGGGTGAGGTCCAGTTGGGGGGAAGGCGTGCTCGAAAACTGGTTCACAGGTTGATTCAAAGAAAACAAATACCATAAATATATCAACTCACTTGGCCAAAATCTGAGTTGATATAAATCTGAGAGAAATAGTGAAGTTCATTAAGTAACTGAACAAAGATTCAAAAAGATGTTAAGAGTGAAGAACTAAAACCTAGTTTTAATCTGGCAATCATAAACTCTGCACTTGGTTAAAAATTAGCTTCTGCAAATGTAGGAGGGTGACTTGACTTCACAGCAGC
Organism: Ailurus styani; assembly: GCA_002007465.1. Classification (NCBI taxonomy): domain Eukaryota; kingdom Metazoa; phylum Chordata; class Mammalia; order Carnivora; family Ailuridae; genus Ailurus; species Ailurus styani. The sequence goes on along the minus strand of LNAC01000533.1, from coordinate 524,039 downwards.
CAACAATTTAAAAAATTAATTGATGATAGTCTCTGTTTGACTGAAAAGGATTATGAGGTTTTTAAAAACTAAGGATCTGGGGCACCTGGGTGGCTCAGTCTGTTAAGCGTCTGCCTTCGGCTCAGGTCATGATCCCAGGGTCCTGGGATCAAGCCCCACATTAGGCTCCCTGCTCAGCGGGAAGCCTGCTTCTCCCTCTCTCACTCCCCCTGCTTATGTTCCCTCTCTTGCTGTTTCTCTCTGTCAAATAAATAAGTAAAATCTTAAAAAAAAAAAAAAAGCTGAGCATCTGAGGTTATCAACAGGAGATCCCAGGGCTTTGCAAAATGTTAACCTACGAAGTGTTACTCCACCCTTTTCTAAAGATGTGAGGGTGGGGAAGAGTGTGTGGTATGATTGCTGAGACAACTCAGTCTACACTCTGCTTTATAAACGTTTTTTAAAGATTTATTTATTTTTATTTGAGAGACAGAGAGAAAGAGCACACAGAGGAAGAGAAAAGCAGACTCCCCATGGAGCAGGAAGCCTGACACGGGGCTCCATCCCAAGACCCTGGGAGCATGACCTGAATGGAAGGCAGATGTTTAACTGACTGAGCCACCCAGGTGTCCCCATAAATGTTTTTTAAAGTAACTCATTTGGGGCGCCTGGTGGCTCAGCCGGTTAAGTATCTGCCTTTGGCTCAAGTCATGATCCTAGGGTCGTGGGATCGAGCCCCACTCAGCAAGGAGTCTGCGTACCCCTCTACCCTTCTTCCTACCTCTCCCCCTGCTTCTCCCTCTGTCTCTCCCTCTGTCTCTCCCTCTGCTTCTCCCCCATCTCTACCCCTGCCCGTGCTCTCTGGCTCTTCCTTCTCCCTCTCTCCCTTAAATAAATAAATAAAATCTTTTAAAAAATAAAGATTAAAGAAATAAAGTAACTCATTTACAAACCTTGATATTTTAACCATAATTGGAAGTCAGTTCTTTGTGATCTATCTCAAAACTGATGAGCCGATTTCACCAAACAAACCTCACAAATCTCCCTGACCATCTGGGGAGCTTTGCAAGGATCCCCAAGACTTCTGGCCTCAAAGAGATTCTGTTTGTGTAGATATTGAGGGTGGGGGACTGTCAATGAAACACAGTGACGTTTGGAAGCCACTAAACTGGGTAGGAAATATTTGGAGGTATCTGGTTCCCATCCTAAGCTACTAAAGAGACACAGAACATTCTTCCTTGTGTTTCACAAGTATTCAGAACCAACAGATTGGACCTTTAGTGGTTTTGACAAACTTACATGCTTGAAACTATGGATAATTCTGCTATACAAATGCCATGAGTTGGTATTGCATATAAAAGTGTTGGAAGTCTTGTTTAGATTAATAAACTTCTTTTCTTTTTTCTTTTTAAAGGTTTACTTACTTATCGGTGAGAGGGGGCGGTGAAGAGGGAGAGAATCTTCAAACAGACTTCCCGCTGAGCACAGAGCCAGATGCAGGGCTTGATCCCATCACCCATGAGATCATGACCTGAGTCAAAATCAAGAGTCAGATGCTTAATAGACCAAGTCACCCAGGTGCCCTTAAACTCCTTTTCTTAAGAGTTTAGTTTTCCATATAAATCACTATATATCTATTCTAATCTTTTTGAATGGCTGCTCATTTATGAGCAGTATGTGTATGGGTAATGACATCATGGATGTTTCAGGGGAAACTGGTCACATAGTAAGAGGTGGTTTGGAATGAGCTCATCACGCCTGAAGAACACAACAAATGAACAACTCCTTTATCGCCTTTATCATTTACATTTACTCTTATGAGCAGACATGTCTCTTTGAGTTATAATTTATATACCATAAAATTCATCCCTGGTAAGTGTACAGTGACAATTTTCAGCAGATTTACACACCTGTGCAACCATCATCATGGTTTAGAATGCTGCCACCCTCCAGAAGTTCCCCCACACCTGTTAGCACCCTGACATCCTGCGTACACCTCGGATCTGCTTTCTGTCTCTGATGTTTTGCCTTTTCTAGAAACTTCCTATAAAGGGAAACACAAAATGTTCCGTCCTTCATGTTTGGCTTCTTTCACTTAGCCTAAGATTTGTGAAGATCATTCTTGTTCATGTACACACAGTGTGCTCCTTACATTCAACCTCTTACATTTCATTCTACCATCCACGTTTATTTTTTTTAAAGATTTTATTTATTTATTTGACAGAGAGAGAGAGATTACAAGTAGGCAGAGAGGCAGGCAGAGAGAGAGGAGGAGGCAGGCTCCCTGCCGAGCAGAGAGCCCAATGTGGGCCTCGATCCCAGGATCCTGAGATCATGACCTGAGCCAAAGGCAGAGGCTTTAACCCACTGAGTCACCCAGGCGTCCTACCATCCACGTTTAATTCATACTTTTGTATCATGAGAAGTAAGGGTCTGAGTCTGTGTATTTATATATGTATGTAGTTTGGCATCTGCATATCCAATTGTGCCATTACCATTTAAAGTGGTGATCTTTAGGGGCGCCTGGGTGGCTCAGTTGGTTAAGATTCTGCCCTCAGCTCAGGTCATGAGTCCAGGGTCCTGAGATGGAGTCCCACATCAAGCTCTGCACTCAGCAAGGAGTCTGCTTCTCCCTCTGCCCTTCCCCCCAGCTTGTCTCTCTCTCTCTACCTCAAATAAATAAAAGCTTAAAAAAAAATAAAGTGGAGAGCTTTCCCCATTGAATGGCCTTGGCATCTTTATCCACTGATCATAAATATGTAGGTCTATTTCTGGACTCTTCTGTTCCATTGATGCACATGTCTATCCTTGTAGGAAGGATAAGCATTGATTTATGAAAACATTATTTCATTTATTTATACTAGGGTTAGTGTGTAAAATGTATTTCTTACTGAGGAATGTGGTAAAAATATTTTCTTGAAAATTATTTATCTAAGCGGTGCCAGATAATGTTCACAGTAAGACCAAAAAAGTGTTTTAGAATAGGCTATTGGCACCTACAGAGATTGTGGAATGGAATACAGCCACACACTTTACAGAAGGGGAAACTGAGGCCCATGGGGAGGAAGTCACTTAACCACAGTTACGCAAACCTGAGGGCCTCTCCTGGAAGCCCCCATCTTCCTGCTGTCCCTCCCGCTCTTCTGTGCAGCCCTGTGGGGCTCCCACCTCCACCCCCTGTGCCGAGGTCCTGCTGGCAGAGCCCCCATGAGCACAGGCTGGGCAGTAGTCCTGCGGGACTTGTCTTCGCCTCTCTCGGCAGCCTCCCCCTGCAGGCTCACTGAACTCTTTTGGCCCAGCCACTGCCCTGCAGGGTGGGTCGAGCCCCAGAGGACTGCTCCCTGCCCTCCTGCCCCTCCCTCTCCAGGGACTGGGGAGTTGGCTTTCCTTCGAGAATGGAAAAAAGACAGCAGCACCATGGACGTCAAATGGCTCTTACACAATGGCAGCATCTTGCTGAGAATCGTGTAAATAAGCCCGGGAACATATGGATTGAATTTCCCTCAACTCACCAGGAATGTAATAAGTCAGGGCCGTGGAGGACGGCGGCCACTCCACCAGGCGCTCAGAACACTTGAAAGAGTCCTCACCCCGCCCCAGAGACGTCTTACCCTGGAGCTCTCCATCCAGGCATCCTACCCTCGACCAGACATAGGCATTTGGCTCTGTCCCCGGCCGGCTGGGCTCTGTCATGATCCCAGCATCCCAGGCAGCTCCTCACCACTCTCTTCCAGAGGAAGACCATGCCTCTGACCTCACAAACTGGGCAGAATGTCTGCTCATTGCTTCATTCATTCAGCCACTCATGCTCCTAGTATTTATTAAGCACCATGCCTGGGAGGTAGGAATATCACAAGGAACAAGCAAACACTGTCCTGCTGTCATGTCTAGTGAAAGAAATTTCCAGCACCCCCGAGTTATCAAAGCTTTTGAATAGGGCAAGTTCCCAGCATGGGCCGTGTTGGAGCAGAGGTTGACAGAGACACAAGGGGCAGGTGCAGAATCGGGTGCCTGACCTCCAAGGTCCCTCTCAAGGGCAAGCGAGCTTCCTGAGGTTTGAAGCTCTTGGAGCACTGCCCCCACTTCCTTCCTGCCTCCTGCCCACGTGATTCTCTTCCAAAAGGCACCTGCAGCCCTTTAGCCCCGGAGGTTTTTGTTGGAAGGCGTGAGAAGTCCTTGGAGAAGCAACAGTGGGTCCAGCAAAAGCAGAATGCTCATCTTCCCTGCTGAGAAAACTGCTATCACTCTTATTTCTTTTTATTTTCTTTCTTCCTCTGGCCCCTCAAGAAATCTGAACACTTTCCCCAGAGTGAGGATGAACTTGAAAAATAAAATGAAAACATATCAACAAACCTAAAATTCTGGGTAAAATATCCCCATTGGGGAAAACTGCATGATTGATACACAGGAACTCTGTATTATTTCTTTGAACTGAATGTAAATCTACAGTGACCTCAAAATAAAAGGTTTAAGTAAACCTAAAAGTTCTTGACAACCACACTGTGACTATGTAAGGTGTTACCTTTAGGGGAAGGAGAGTGAGGGATGTAATCAAAATCTATACTGTTTCTCCAGCTTTTCTGTCAATCTGAAATTACTTCAAAATAAAAAGTTTAAAAACAATTTGTGAAAATGCAAGAAACTGTTTATTGATGGGGTGGGGACAGAGAACTGGACGGGGAATTAGTAGACATTGACTTTCTTTTTCTTATTTTCTTTTTTTTTTTAAGACTTTATTTATTTGTCGGAGAGAGAGAGAGAGAGAGTGGTGGGCAGAGGGAGAAGCAGGCTCCCCACTGAGCAAGGAGCCCGATGCAGGACTCGATCCCAGGACCCTGGGATCATGACCTGAGCCAAAGGCAGACACCCAATCGGCTGAGCCGCCCAGGCATCCCTAGACCTTGCCTTTCCATTTGACCTCGCACAGGTCTTTCCTTCTCTCTGGCCCTCAGTTTCCCCACCGGTAACATGAAGGTGCCCCATACAGGGCTTTTCTTATACAACTTCCTGCCCCATGTGTGGTCCAGCTTGTGGCCCCAGATCTAGGTCAGTCTCACCCCTCTCTTCATCCTTTTCCTGCTCCAGCAGCTCAGATTCCCCATCTGCAATGCATGGATAAATAACATTTAGGTTTTTTCAGTTGTTAAATTAAAGATAAAAAGAAGCAGTAGATGCCAAGTGCCTGACACATAGTAAATACTCAGGAAATACTTGATCCCTGCCCCAGAGTAGAACTCACCCTGAGTTTCTCACGCTCCGCCTCCCATCCCCATGCCCCACCCCAGTGGCAAGCACACAGCCTTTACCAAACACCTGTGACGTTCTCACTGTGCGTAGCAAGAAGCAAGGTGTAGCACACGAGTTCTCAGCTGCCTGAGAACGGTGGTTTTCACAATTTGGGTGCATCCAAATGACCTGGGAGAGCTTGTTAAAATACAGATGGCTGGCCTCCCTCTCTGGAGTCTCCTTTAGTAGGTCTGGTGCAGGAGTTCAGAGAATGTGGGACCCCAGCAAGCTCTCAGACGATACTGCTGCTGACATGAGCTCTTTGCAAACACAGAGGATAGCTACACACCCCGTGCTGCAGAGGACAAGCAAATTTGCAGGGAGGTCGGCCCTGAAGGATGGAGCAAGGGAGCTAAACCAAGGAAAAAGAAATGTAGGTATAGGGGAGGGTGACAGCTGGGATGGGCTCTGGGAGACCAAAGCAGGGGTCTTTCCGAGGAAGGTCAGAGAGGAGGTATTGCTCCAGCTTTTCCTCCTCCCCGCCCCCCGCTGCACCCCAACCCCGCTCTTTCCACCCAAAATAAAGCACTGCCCCCAGCATCCTTCACTCCAGAGCCAGGTAAGGTCAGGACTCAGGCTGAAGGGCTGACTTCAAAAGCAGAGGGAGGAAAGACAGGACGGTAGGAAAATCTCCAAAGCCCAGGACACACCAGCAGGAAGGGAAGTAGAAATTTAGTCAATCCCAGACCGGTTTGTCAGGGGTACGTTCCTGCGGTGGTTTGGGGGAACTGTGTAAGTAAAAGGTTGCCTGTGGCTGTGTTTGTCAACACCCGTGTGCTCTAGTGGCAAGTGAGGTGGACAGTGAAGGAGAAGGAGAAGAAGAGGAAGAAGAAGAGGAAAAGAGAAAAAGAAAAAGAAGCATCTAACTTTTATCAAGGATTTAAGTAAGTGCCCTGAGCTAAACACTGTACACATTTTATCTCCATAATAGTCATTACCCCCCTTCACACATAGTAATTCTCCCCGAGTTCCACAAGTACTCACACCAGCTGATGCCTAACTTTAGACCCTGCTCTCACTACTGGTTTGCTGCCTCATGACCTCCTGGGTTTTGTCAGTCTCTACGGTCTGTGTGAATTTGGCCAAATCAATTTTTCTGAGACCCGGCTTCTCTGCCAGNCCAAAAAAAAAAAAAAAAAAAAAAAAAATTTGATGGCAAGTACTCTCAAAAGGGCTGAAGCCCAAAGAGAAGAGCCAGATAAAACTGCAAAGTGAAATGCTGGTTGTTGTGTATGTCTCAACCACCCAACTAAAGGTTAATAGTAATGGCCATGACCTCTGACATACAGGATGGTAACCACTTAGAGGTCTTATGTTTGGTTCTGGGCACCACTGGGTTAACATTTTCATCCTGTAGTAAGTAAAACCATTACTCACCAGTGTAACTAATGTTTCATTATTACTAATTCCAAAACTATTACACTATGGAGCCAGAGTTTAAAAAGAATTTAATTGAAGACCAAAACATGCCCAGTAGCAATGCCAATTTTATGAATAATTTCTGCTCCAAATTCTAACTTGGTATGAAAGCTTTTTGTGTATATTTCAATGTTTTAGTGTGTGGTATATAATGTTTTCATCTTATCTCTGTGCAAGACTCTGAGTGTTCAGAAAAATAACAACAGCCATAATAGTACTTCTCATTTTTAACAGTGCCAAATGGTAGGCTGAACAATGACTCTTGTCCCTCAAGGAAACAGGCTCAGGCAAGATACTTGGGATGCTCAAGTTCTTAGAGCTGCGTCCATCCACCCAGGTAGTGTGGGTATGGACCAGACCTCCTCATTTTGTCCCATGCTACTTCCACAGAATATTTGAGAAAAGAACATGCCATGTCACCCAATACTGACAGCCCATCTGCCCACACAAGCTCTGTTTTCATGTCAGTGTGGATTAGCCATCCACTGTGGATGGCTTCTAACATAGAATTAGAAGGGACTTGGTGATTGTATGAGGATTAACATAAGATATAAAAGTTCTGAAAAGTCAGAACACCCTAAGATCACACTGACAGAAGGGGTTAAGAAACCAATTATAATAATATAATAATAATAATACTTAACTCAGAGGGTGAAATATAGTAAGTGCTTGATACATGTGAACTGTCTTTTAATTGTGCCTCTTTTCACCCACAAAGTAATATACAATCTTCAACTTCCAGTGAAAATATCTTCTAAAAACAAGGACAAAATTGGGACACCTGGGTGACTCAGTCGTTTGGGCATCCAACTCCTGGTTTTGGCTCAGTTCATCATCCTGGGGTCATTGGATCGAACCACAGGTCAAACTCTGCACTCAGTGGGGAGTCTACTTGGGATTCTCTCTCTCCCTTTCCATCTTCTCCTCCTGAGACACTCTAAACAAATAAATAAAAACAAGGGCAAAATAAAGACTTTTACAGATACACAAAATTTGTAAGTATTCCTCACCAGCCAATCCACACTAAAGGAAATGTTAAAGGAACCTTATCATACAGAATGAAAATAATACCAAATGGAAATAGGGATCTATACAAAGGAATGAGGAGCACTGGAAATGGTTAAGTATATAAAAAAATATGGGTGGGTTCTTATATTATTTAAATTGATTTAAAATGTAATTATTTTTAAAAAATTAACAAAATAATACTAATGTAGTGAGATGTTTATAACATATATATAAGGAACATTTCTGACAACATCTGTCTAATAACATAAAGAGGAAAATGAAAGTATATTATCATAAGGTTTTTATGATACACATAAATTTGTATATCACTTGAAGATAAAATGTGATAAAGTGAAACCCTAAACCAACCAGTAAAATAGAAAAAAAAAGGACTATAGCTAATGAGCTAATAATAAAAGAGATAGAATTAAGTTACAGCCCATATACTAATTCTAATCTAAATTAATCTAAAAGAAAAGAAAAAGAAAAACAAAGAACAGATGGGATGAATAGAATATAAACAGTAATATGAGGGCGCCTGGGTGGCTCAGTGGGTTAAAGCCTCTGCTTTCGGCTCAGGTCATGATCTCAGGGTCCTGGGATCGAGGCCCGCATCGGGCTCCCTGCTCAGCGGGGAGCCTGCTTCCTCCTCTCTCTCTGCCTGCCTCTCTGCCTCCTTGTGATCTCTCTCCCTCTGTGAAATAAATAAAATCTTAAAAAAAAAAAAATTAAAAAAAAAACAGTAATATGATACACACAAACTCAACCATGTCCATAATTACATTAAATATAAATGATCTAAATATAAAGATATAAATAACCTAAATATAAAGATAAATGTAAATGATCTAAATATAAAGATACACATATGTGTATATCTTTTCCTGTGTTATATCTTTGTCTTTTTACTTTTAACCTACTTGTATCTTTATGTTTCTTATAAGCAACATATCATTGTGTCTTGCTTTATTATATATCTGACAATCTCAGTCTTTCAATTTTAGGTACCTGGCTGACTCTGTGTATGTGACTCTTGATATCAGGGTTGTGAGTTCAAGTCCTACATTGGGTGTAGAGCTTACTTTTTAAAATATAAATAAATAAATAAATAAATAAATGGAAGAAAGAAATCTGGAGTGGTTATATTAATATGGGACAAAGTAGATTTCAGAACCAATAAAGAAAGAAAGTCATAATGGTAAGTAAAAGAATTACTTGACAAAGAGGCTATGACAATCCTAGTGTTATATACCTAATAACAGAGTTTTAAAATATGTGAGGCAAAAATTAATGTAACTACAAGAAGTGGAAAAAAATGATAATTGTAGTTAGTGATTAATCAGTAAAGGTATAGAACACTTAAATAACATGATCAGGCAATTTGACATTTAGACAACTCTCCACAACCACAGCAGAATATACTATACATTCCTTTCAAGTGCACATGGAATGTTTTCCAAGATAAACTGTATTTCAAGGGCGCCTGGGTGGCTCAGTGGGTTAAAGCCTCTGCCTTCGGCTCAGGTCATGATCTCAGGGTCCTGGGATCGAGGCCCGCATTGGGCTCTCTGCTCAGCAGGGAGCCTGCTTCCTCCTCTCTCTCTGCCTACTTGTAATCTCTCTCTGTCAAATAAATAAATAAAATCTTAAAAAAACCTGTATTTCAAGCCTATAATAATCTCAATATATTTAAATGATTCAAGCTGTTCAAGCTACCAAAATGGAATTAAATTTGAAATCAGTAACAGAATGATTTCTAGAAAATCATCAAATATTTTGAAACTAAATAACACATTTCTCTTTAACCAGGATTCAAAAATTAAAATGTTAAATGAATGAAAATAAAAACATAACATACAGAATTTTGTGGGATGCTACTACTTAGGGGGAAATTTATAATACTAATAATAAACCAAAACCAATCTCAAAATAGAATAAAATAAATAAAAGAAATACTAGGGCGCCTGGGTGGCTCAGTGGGTTAAAGCCTCTGCTTTCGGCTCAGGTCATGATCTCAGCATCCTGGGATCGAGGCCCGCATCGGGCTCTCTGCTCAGCAGGGAGCCTGCTTCCTCCTCTCTCTCTGCCTGCCTCTCTGCCTACTCGTAATCTCTCTCTGTGTCAAATAAATAAATAAAATCTTAAAAAAAAAAGAAAAAAAAAAGAAATACTAAAGGTCAGAGAAGAAATCAAAGAAATATAAACAGAAATATAAGGGAAAAATCAATGAAACCAAAAGTAGTTTCTTTGAGGAGGTAATAGAATTGACAAATATCAATATAGACTGATCAGGACAAAAAGAGTAATAATATATATTACCAAATTCAGGAATAAGAGAGGTGACATTACTAAAGATTTCACAAACTAAAAGCATAATAAAAGAATATTGTAAACAATGTTATGCAATAAATTTGACGACATAGACAAAATAGAGGCTTGAAAAACACAAACTACCAAAATTTACTAAAGATGAAATAGATAATCTGAATAGCCCTATATCAATTAAATAAATTAAATTTGTATTTAAGAAGGAGAAGGGCAGGAGAAGGGAGGGGGCTGGCCTTGATCACCTTACTGGTAAATTCTACTAAAGACTTAAGGAAGAAATAATAACAATTCTACATAAACTCTTCCAGAAAACTGAAGAAGAGGGAATACTTTTCAACTCACTGTAAGGCCATGTTTCGCTGATGTTACAAGAAAACCAGACAAAAACGTTACAAGAAATCTTCAGAACAATAACCCTCATAATCATAGATAAAAAAACTTTACTAGAATATTAGCTAATGAATTAAAAAATAAGAAAAAAGAATAATGTATCATGAATGGGGTTTCTCTCAGGGATGCAAAACTAGCTTTCTGGAAAAGACAAGAAAATAAACCAATGAAATTTACTATATTAATACATTAAAAATGAAAAATTATATGACCATCTCAATAAATGAAAAATAAAAACAATTGATAAAGTCCAACTCCCATTCCTGATAGAAACTCTTAGCACACTAGCAATAGAAGAAAACTTCCTCAGCCTGGGAAAAAGGCAGTTATAAAAAGCCTACAATTAACATCTTATTTTATGGTCAAAGACTGGCTATTTCCTCCCTAAGATCAAGAGCGAGACATTTATGTTCACACTTCTATTTAGTATTATGCTTTTGGTTCCAGCCAGTGTAACAAAGCAAGGAAAAGAAATAAAAGGTATCCAGATTAGAAAAGAAGTAAAACTCTCTATTCTCTTGATGATATGATCATCTATGTAGAAAATCTGGTGGAATCTTAAGTTTTAAAAAGCTACTAGAATTAAAATATCAATTCAGCAAGGTTGCAGGATATAAGATCAATATACAACATGAACTATATTTTTATATATTAGCAATAAGCAATCAGAAATCATAATAAAATCATTTACAATAAAATCAAAATTTATGAACTACTTAGAGATAAATATGACAATAGGTAGACAAGAACTATTCACTGAAAACAATAAATCACTATTGTGAGAAATTAAAGAACTGTATAAATGAAAAGATATACTGTGTTCATGGGTCAGAACATTCAATATTCTTAAGGTATCAGTTCTCCTCAAATTCATTTACAGATACAACACAATCACAGTCAAAATCCCAGCGAGCTTTCTCGTAGAAATTGACAAGCTCTTTCTAAAACAACTTTGAAGAAGAACAAGGTTAGAGAGCTAATACTACATTAAGTAGTACATTTAAGTCTTTTTCTAAATCTACAGTAATTGAGACAATATGGTATTGGCATGAAGATCAACAAATAGAGGAATGGAACAGAATTGGGAGAGCAGAAATAGATCCACACACACAGGACAACTGACAAAGATGCAAAGATAAATTGGTGGAGAAAGAATAGTGCTTTTAAGAAAACATGCATGCTAGAACAATTAGATATCTAATTGTAAAAAAGAAATTAACTTCAATCCATTTCTCATACCATTTACAACAATCAGTTAAAGGGGTCATAGACCTAAAAACTCTAGAAGAAAATACAGGGAAAAATCATTGTGACTGATGGACTGAATGCTTGTGCCGGTGGGGTGCCCAATTTCATGTTAAAACCCTACCCCTAATGTGACGGTGTTTGAAGAGGGGGCCTTTGGGAGCCAATGAGGATTGGATGAGATCATGAGGATAGGACCCTTAAAATGGGATCAGTGCCTGTATAAGAAAAGACATCAGAAAGCTTGTTTCCCTTCTCTTTCCGCCATGTAAGGACATAGCAAGAAAACAGTCTGCAAGCCAGGAAGATGACCCTCATGGGGAACCAAATCTGCTGCTACCTTGATTTTGGACTTCACGGCCTCTAGAATTATGGAAAATAAATGTGTCTTATTTAAGCCACACAGTATATGGTACTTTAGTGTGCCAGCACTTGGGTTAAACAAAGATTTCCTTGATATGGTACCAAAAGCATGATCTCGAGGGAAAAAGATTTATAAATTGTACTTATCAAAATTAAAAGCTTTTTTTCTGCAAGACATTAAGGTATTGAAACGACAAGGCACAAACTGGGGAAAATATTTGCAAATTATTTATCTGATAATTGATTTATGTACATCATGGGCTTAGTACATATGAAGAACTCAATAATCAGAAAAAAAATAATATGATTGAAAAAACAAGCAAAAGTTTTGAACAGACACTTTACCAAAGTAGATAGATATATAGATAACAAAGATGCTCAGAATCATTATGAGGGAAATTCAAATTAAAACCCAGTGAGATACCTCTAAAAATATATGAGAATGGTTAAAATGAAAAAGACCGACCTTACCAAGTTTTGGCAAGTGTGTGGCACAACTAGAATGGTCACTTTGGAAAACTGCCAGGGTCTTAAAGCATTAGACTTATACCTTCCATATGACCCAGCCATTCTACTCCTAGAAATGTACCTGAGAGAAATGAAAGCATCTTTCCTAACAAACACACCAGGTTAATTTTTAATAACTGAAATCTGGAAACAACCCATATGTCCATTAATGAATGACTAGATAAACAAATTATGGCTTATGAACTAATGATACATGCAATGTGGGGGAATCTCAAAATAATCTCAAAATAATTACACTGAGTCAAAGAAGCCAGACAAGTATGAATACATCATGTACAATTTCATTTGAATAAAATGCAAACTCATATGTAGTGACAGAAAGCAGTTCAGTTTTTCCCTAAGGAAGCAGGGGCAAAGTGCAGGGGCAAGGAGAGATTGCAAAGAGACACAAAGAACTTTTGGGGGTGATGGAAATGTTCATTATCTTGATTAGTGATGGTTTCAGTGGCATATACATATGTCAAAACCTAATAGATGTACACATTAAATTTATGTAGTTTATTGGATGTCAATTATACTTCAATAAAGCGGTCTTTAAAAGAAAAAATATGGGGCGCCTGGGTGGCTCAGTTGGTTAAATGTCTAACTCATGATTTCAGCTCAGGTCATGATCTTGGGGTGGTGAGACTGGGTCCTGCATCAGGCTCTACGCTCAGCATGGCATCTGCTTGGGATTCTATCCCTCTCCCTCTACCCCTCTCTCACTTCTCTTTGTCTTAAAAAAAAATGAGCTACTGAGAAAGTAGGAGTATGAACATGTGGAAGACAATTATTTATTGAACAATGAATAATTTCTCCTTTAAAAAAATCACAGACTCTAAGGTTGGGAGTGCTTGGGGATCATTCTAGATGAATCCCATGTAGATGAGGTGACTCTCATCTGCTTTTGCAGATGAGAACAAATACTGAAACTCAGAAGGAGAAAGCAACATGTCCAAAGTCGCACAGATAACAGGTATTTGGTGATAGTGCTCTTTCCGTTAAGCCATCTTGTGGTCGAGAAATTGCAAGGAGTAAGAGACTTTACAAATGCTTTATTAGGAAATTCTTCATGCATACCCAAAATTAAAGAAAACCACATGAAGAAGTGAAATGGAGACTTTAAAGGTAACTCTCTACCTCTACTACTGCCTCACTATTTACCACCCTAATTTTCCATTTCTTCATCTCTAAGATGGGGCTAACAATAACTAACTTGTGAAGACCGAGTAAGGGAATGTGTACCATGCCTGGCACCTAGTGCAAGCCACGCAAGTTCAGTATCCTTACTGGTTGTGTAGAATCCTTCCATCACTGCTGTTCACATTTTGCCATCTGTAGCTCTTGATCTTCCTTCAGCCTGTTGAAATCCTGCTCGTTTTTTAGTCCCATCTTGAAGGCCACTTTCTACATACACCGTTCAGGATCCTCCTACTCCTACTTCCCATGGAGACTAACAATTATTACTATAGGTTGAGTTCCCATAAAGGGACTGTTGTTTTGCAGGTGGCTTAAAGATATTACCAAGGAGTTTTTAATCACTGAGCCTATAAATACCCAGGTATATGAAAAATTTTATTTGAACACATAATTTTCTCTGGAGGTTAACAGCCTTCATTAGATTCTCAAATGTGTTTGTATTTGAAAGGACTTTAAGAATAACTATGTCCTTGAGGGGCACCTGGGCAGCTCAGCTGGTTAAGTGTCAAGTCTCAATTTCACCTCAGGTCATGATCTCAAGGTCATGAGATCGAGCCCCAAGTGGGGCCCCACACTCAGCAGAGAGTCTGCTGGAGATTTGCTCTCTTCCTCTCCCTCTGCCCCTACCCCGGTGCACTCTCTCTCTCTCTCTCTCTCTCTCTCAAATAAATAAATGTGAAGAAGAAGAAGGAGGAGGAGGAGGAGGAGGAAGAGGAGGAAGAGGAGGGGGAGGAGAAGAAGAACTACTATGTCCTTGAAACACTATGTAAGAAAGGAAAATGTTATCATTACTCTCATTTATGGGAACAAAACCCAAAACAGCTCAGGCCCAAAGCGCTGTCACGGCTTACGCAAATACCCGCACCGTGCTAACAATGTCAGGGGGCATCACGTGTTAGGAGCTCAACTCTCAGTGTCTACTGGCTTGTCTTCAGAAGGATCACCCTTTCCCTAGGTCAGATATGGTCAAGACAGAAGGTCCACAGAGCTTTGTGCCCCTTCCTTGTGGGCTGGGGCTGAAAATATTTTGGGGCCCAACCTTTTAAAACAATTGCCCGAGAGATACCCAGCTTTCCTGAGATGTATTTTTTATGGAGAAGGGTTTTTGTTTTTCAAGCCCTGCTTTTAAGAAAGCCGTTGTCATTCAGGCTGCCGTGTTGTGACAACTGATGTGTTTAAATTTGCCCTGTGGTTTGGCCGGCAAACGCAGCCAGCCGAGAGGCCCATGTGCTCTGCATGAGCCTGAGATTGGGCCAAGCTGCGCCCTGGGCTGGGTCTAGCTGGGAGGTCTTTCCAGCTCTTTTCCAAACCGCTTTGGTTTTATGACATTTTCCTGAGCCCAGGAGTGGCAGGAGAATGGGGTGGGCGGGACTCCTTAGGTATTGTTAGCTCCTGATTTATCCTCCCGTCTCTCACCAGTGCACTCCCATGTCCCGTGTGCTCACCAAACACGCATTTTCTAAAACATTGTCTGATTATGTGGGTCTTTGTGAAGAAATCCTTTCTGTGTTCCTGTTGCGTAAAGACTCAGTGGCAGTCCTCAACCCTTTCAAGATCTGGGATCAGCAGTGACTTTTCCACAGCTGGCCTGGGAGGCAGGGCTCGCGATCCTGCGGGCCCTGGCCACCTTCCTCCCCTCTTTGCTGTCCCAATAAGTGGTACCAGGGCCCCCTGAAGTCAGCATTCTGGGACTTACCTTTGCTTTTTCCCCTCCCTCATTCCTCTCTCTCAATTTAGGGCCAGATCAGGCTCTTCTTGTTACAAAACACATTTTGCCTTTGTCCATTTGGCTCCGTGCTGATTCATCCAAGCACTCTCTCTCCTAATCAAGGCTGCTTTATGACTTTCGTGGGTTCTAGGCACTTTTGCCTTTATGAGCCCCTTCATCCATCTAGAAAATAAATAAAAATTGTATTTTAGGGTGCCTGGCTGGCTCAGTGGGTTAAACCCTCTGCCTTTGGCTCAGGTCATGATCTCAGGGTCCTGGGATCGAGGCCCGCATCGGGCTCTCTGCTCAGCAGGGAGCCTGCTTCCTCCTCCTCTTTCTCTGCCTGCCTCTCTCCCTACTTGTAATCTCTCTGTCAAATAAATAAATAAAATCTTTAAAAAATTGTATTTTAGCACTGTATTTTAGCATTGGTATAAAGGCAAATATAATCCAGGCTAAGTTTATTATTACATATTTGTTATTTTTTTAAATTAAAACATTTTCATAGGTCCCAGGCTCTGAGCCCATGATGCCAAATGGATGAATGAGTCCTGGTCCTAACTGCTAGGACAGCCTCCTACCTGGCCTCCCTGCTTCCCCACCTTCAAATTCATTTTCCTCACGATATGCAGAGGGATTTTTTTTTTTTGTCATTGCAAATTGGATCATGCCACTCCCCTGCCTAAGCACCCCTGACCAGGCACTAAAAGCTTTGCATTATTTCTTTTTAAGATTTTTGTTTATATATTTGAGAGAGAGCACGAGTGGTGGGGGAGGGCAGAGGAAGAAGCAGACGCCCCGCTGAGCAGTGGGTCCAATCCCCAATGCAGGGCTCCAGTGAGATCATGACCTGAGCCAAAGGCAGGTGCTTGACCAGTTGAGCCACCCAGGCTCCCCTAAGGCTTTGCATTATTATAAATAGGAATGAAGCCTCTCTTGAACACATCCTCCACACAAGTAACTCTTAATGTTTGATCTATCTACTTCCACACTTACTTCTATGACATACAGAAAATACATACAAAATGTCTACAGTGTGTACCAAATATGTATTGCTTGGGGAGCCTATTGTTTTTTCACTCAATAGACGGTATCCTAACATATGTATCATTCTTCAACCTTCCCTTTTCACTCAGTGATAAGTCTTGGAAATAAATCCCTGTTGCTGTACATAGAACTTTCCCATTTTCTCTCACTAGTGCTCCTCATTCCATAGTATGACTATTACATTTAGTCCTTATTTGACTGAAGCTCACTTTCACCTTGACAAACAATGCTACCAGGAACATCCTCCCCATGTGAGCGTTTCTCTAAGACAGACATCTCAAAGCCAGATTCTCGATTTATAAGATTTGCACATTTTTATTTTACTAATGGCCCCGGCTTGCCTGCCCAGTGGCCAGGCCACTGTCCACTTCTACAAGCATTGTGTCAGTGGACCCATTTCCCACTTTCACCAATGCTAACCATCTTCTCCAACATCCTCCATTCCTCCTGAAAGGGTCTGCACGTGATAAGCTTTCCGAGCCTGAGCACGTCTTTACTTCAGCTGAGTGACATTATCCTCTGGCTAGTGTAGACTGACAGGCTTAAAAGTATTTTTCTTTTGCATATTAAGGTGTTTTTTATTTTGGGACGCCTGGATGACTCAGTCTTTAAGCGGCTTCCTTTGGCTCTGGTCATGATCTCTGGGTCCTGGGATCGAGTTCCGCTGTGGGTTCCCTGCTCAGTGGGGAGCCTGCTGCTCCCTCTCCCTTTGCCTGCTGTTCCCTCTGCTGTGCTCGCCTCTCTCTCTCTATCAAATAAATAAATAAAAATCTTAAAAAAATATATTTTTTATTTCCCTCTTGTTTCCACATGGTTGGCAGAAAATCTGGATATTAATCTATTTCTCATTTCTTGTCTTTGGTAATTTTTAAAATTTTAACTTTATCCTTCATATGCCAAAATTTCACTACAAGGAATCTATACATAATTTTATGCATATATCCCATGTGAGGCCGGGAAGATCTTTTCAGTCTGAGAATTCATGGGTTTTCTTGATTCTAGAAAACCGAGACCAGTATTTCTTCAAAGATCTCTTCCTTTCCTTTCTCTTTATTCCATTTTTAATGAAAATTCTGGTAGGCGCATGTAGGATCTTCTGAATCTGTACTCCCTTTACTCTTTCATACTTCTGATCTCTTTATCTGGGAAAATTCCTCAGCTTGATTTTTCAGAGCATTAATTCTTCACGTGTGACCATTCAGCTATCATACTTACAGTTGCATTTTAATGTCAATAATTATACTCTACATAATTATATTTAGTAAATGCAAAGTTATTGTTCTAATTTCACTAGTTATCCAATGGCTTCTTTTCGTATTTCAGATCTCTCTCTTCTCCTTGTTTCATAGATGATACACCCTCTTTTATCTCTCTGGAGATGGATTATTTTAAAATCCTACTCTTGTGTTTCTGTTAACTCTATTTCCTTACATGAAATTCTCTTATTGAATTTATTATTCCTTTTCCAGATACAATCTTAAAAAAATATTTGTTTATTCTTGTTTGGCAACCTTTCTGAGGTGGCATTTCCTATTTCTTTCCAAGTGACTTCACGCTACAGCCTTGTCAGCTTCCAGCTTCCTCATGGGAGCTCAACAGCTTCCTGCATGGTCAGGATTGGTTTCCACAGGATGAGTTCCTCAGCTCACTGCTACAACTTCTCATTTACCTCCTTGTAGAGGCCTTCCTATTTTCTCATCCACAGAGAATTCCTTGTCTTGATTCTGAGTGCAGTTGTTCATTTATTTATCTCATTTCTAGTCTTTCTTATTATTATGGATTGGGTGCAGAAATGGGGAATTTCCGTGTATCTTGAAGTCCAGGTAATATCATCCATCATTTTGAATCGCCAACCCTTCATTAGCTAACTTGCATCCATTCTATTTAGCTGCCATATCACCCTGACTTTACTGACCACCTTGTATAAATTAGGCCCTTCTATTGCTCTCTCCCATTGAATTCTGTCCTCTTCCTACATAGTACCCATCATAATTTGTAATTATAAATTGTTTTGTGTTTACCTAGCTTGATGCCTTTTTTTTTAAAGATTTTATTTATTTATTTCACAGAGGGAGAGAGATCACAGGAGGCAGAGAGGCAGGCAGAGAGAGGAGGAAGCAGGCTCCCTGCTGAGCAGAGAGCCCGATGCGGGCCTCGATCCCAGGACGCTGAGATCATGACCTGAGCCGAAAGCAGAGGCTTTAACCCACTGAGCCACCCAGGCGCCCGCTTGATGCCTTTTTAAGATTATTTGAACACCTATATATTCAAAAAACTCTATTGATCCCAAGGTACAGAGCATATGGTTCAGGGCCTTGAATTATTATTGTGAAAGAGGGGCACAATAGTAGTAATTTGACACATGCAATGATTTAAAGCATGTGTAAAGAACAAAGGTAGTATTTACTTCTCTGTTGGGTGATCAGAGAAGATTTTCCAAAAAATAACATTTAAGCAAGATTTCAAAGGATCAATTAAAGGAAGTTCTATAGGCAAATGAGGAAGGGAATAGCCCTAAAGACTAAGAGAACCAAGTATATAAGTGCATGCAGGCATGAAAGAGCATGGTAGAATCTGGAATAAGCAACTAGTCTGGTACCAGTTCTAGACATTAAAGTGTGTGTGCCTAAGCATGGGGAAGAATATAGAAGGGAAAGAGCAATCCCGTGGAAGAGTATCGTGTGAGTCAGGATAGGCCAGATTATCTGCAGAAATAAACAATGCCAAAAACTCAGTGGCTTCACACAACAGGTTTTTTCTCACTCATGTCAAATGTGCTGTTGGCCCATCTGACTTTCTAAGGCAGCTGCCCTCCACATGTTGGCTCAATATTGCAGGCTACTTCAATCTCATGGCACCTCATGTCAACATGAGGCGTCAGGGTTCAATGCTATTTTAAGACATTTTTATTTCACTCTTTAAGCAAAGGAGGGCCTTTCTTCTTTTTTTTTTTTGTTTAAGATTTTATTTATTGGACAGAGAGAGACACAGCGAGAGAAGGAACACAAGCAGGGGGAGTGGGAGAGAGAGAGAAGCAGGCTTCCTGTCGAGCAGGGAGCCCAATGCAGGGCTTGATCCCAAGACCCTGGGATCATGACCCGAGCTGAAGGCAGTCACTTAATCAACTGAGCCACCCAGGCACCCAAGAGAAGGTGACACTTTTAGAACAAGTGGAAGGAGTTGAGGGAGTGAACTGTGTGGCTTTATTGGGGGTATTCCAGATAGAGGATCTGGCTTCCATTAGATTCTCAGTGATTCACTAGAAGGATAAAAAATGATTCCTCTGAAACAAGGTGAGAGCTGAGAAAGCAGGTAGAGAAAGAAGTCTGCAGAGGAGTGCTGGTGATCTGTTGTGGGATTCAGAAAATATGCAAATGCAAAAGGATCTGATAGACTTAAAAGGGGGTGTTGTCAAAGGACTGGATGTCTTGATGAGGTTGAAGGCTAGGGTTATTGGAGTCTTTAGGGTTATTGAAGGGGTAAAAGACTTAGAAAGAAAGGAGATGGTGGTCAAAGAATGGGTGTTATGACCTGGAGCTTTCAGAGGTGGATGTGACTATGGGTATCGTAGATGGCTAGGATAAAATGGAAGGAGTCATCATTACTGAAGATGAGAAGGTCAAAGGATGAAAACCTAGTGTCACTCAGGACATCAGGGGGAACTGGGAAGGAAAGGTTAGCAATGGTACCATATGCCTAAGTTCTTAAAGGAAGGAACAAAGGATAGGACTAAGAGATTGGAAGCAGCAGTAGCAGGGATGAGTAGTTTGCCAGAGTGATAGAAGGGCAGGGGAATTTAGAAAGAAGGTGGAAAAATAATAGTCATGAAATAGCAATAGGGAGTTAGGGAAGTAAGGACCCTCCATGATCTGAGTCTGCCCCCTCACCCTATGGTCTTACCCCAACTGTCCATTTGCTTTTTATGGCCTAATCAATGTTGTCCTGTGGTTGGATCTGCTTGGTCCATGTGGCCTTAGCATCTGGGGAACCTCTGGGAGAGGGGAGACATAATATGCGTGAATAGTAGCTATAGTTGACATAAAATGGATTTAGGTGAGCAAAGGTAAGGGAGGGATGGAAGGTGTATTAGTTTCCTAGGACTGCCATAACAAAATACCGCAGACTGGGTCACTTACATAGCAGAAATTTATTTTCTCACAGTTCTAGAGGCTAGATGTCTAAGATCAAGGTGTTGGCAGGTTTCGGTTGATATCTCTCTCCGTGGCTCATAGATGGCTCCCTTGTTGCTGTGTCCTCACGTGGTCATCCCCCTGTGTCATCTGTGTCCTAATCTCCTCTTCTTATAGGGACATCAGTCATACTGGATTAAGGCCCACCTCAACAGCACTTTTTTAACTTTAATTACCTTTCCAAGGCTTTATCTTTAAATGTAATCATATTCTGAGATATTAGAGGTTAGGACATCAACATATGAATTTGGGAAAGACATAATTCAATTCAAACAGATCATATATGTCACAAGTACTTAAGAACCTCAGGGTCATTCCTGACACATCATACCTCCTCCTGCAAGATTACCATGAGGAGAAGTAACCAAACAGAAGACCAGGTACCCTGTGTTACCAGCTAGGCTAGTACCTGGTTCCACAGACTGGGGCTTTCCAGCAAAGATGGGTTCGATGACAGGGCTTCCTTCTGTCAGAAGTTTAAAAAGAGCATGCCCACCCTCTGCCAGAGCTTAAATCCTAATATCCTCCCCCTGTCACTCTTTGGCCAAGTACATGGAGAAAGAAGAGCACAGAAAGAGCCAGAAGACCTAAAGAAGGCTAGTTCCCAGTTGTTTTTTTCACTGAATGAAATAAGACAGAAAGCAAGAGAAGCTGATGTATATGGCCAATTGATTCACTTCCAGTGCCCACTAATAAACTTGGACTCTGTCCTGAAGAATAAGGAAGAAGGTAGGAATCAGGGTAGGTTGAGACATGGGAAAAGGGAAGAGGCATCCTCTCTTATACAGAGATCAAAGTAGATTCTAGAAGCTATAAGCCTGCTGGCAGCTGAGGAAGTCTGAAGACTTTGCTCTTCAAGAGAGGTCAAAACACCTCAGCATACCTATTTGTTTACTGAAAGTGTGTGGTGGAGAGTCAGCTGTGTTGGTCAGGCAAAGGTCATTTGGGGCTTTCAAAAAAACAAGGAAGTTTCTTTTCAAAGTACTCAGTCTCAAGTAGAATGACCTACAACCTAACAGAAAAGAACATGGGAGGAGGAAACTCTGATCCATGGTCTCAGCCCACCATTTAATTTCAATGTGACCCTGAGCAACACATTTCTCTCCTCTAGGACTCCATTACCTCCTCTCAATATTGTTAATCATATATGTAAAATACAGATAATAATGCATGGCCTTTGTCAGTTATTTTCAGGATGAAATATTCTTCTTGGAACCAAGTCTTCACAGGAGGTTGGGGAAGAATGTGATGCCCATCCCCAGTATCCTGACTCATAGGCTAAGCCTTGGTCCTAGGCTGTTTCTACTGTGTCCACCCTCTAGAACAAGGTTTCCAATATTTAGTCACTTGTCTTTATAATTTTTTGTATGCATGAGTACCATCTACATTATTATTATTTGTTTCATATTTTTGTTTAAATCTACTCTGGATTTATTTTTTTAACAGAAATCCTTATTTTTGAAAGTATGCTGCTACTCTAAACATAAAAATAAAAATAATGAATAAAAATTGTTAAATTCTAGCAGAATAATATTGGCTCCAGAAGACTGAATTTGAGACCTGCCTTTCCTTGTTAAAAGGGAAATGAGTATCAATGGCATAATGGCATTGCCTTGAGATTTTCTTCTCAATAATACCAGGAGTAAAAAGAAATGAAAAAGGCAGGACTTTCTTAGCATATGGTGGTGACAGATATTGAAGGTTGACTCATGCAATTTCCATTTCTAATCCCTGTCTTCCTTACTGCCTGGCTCTGTTCTATAAGCTGTCAAAGTAAGAACCAGACTTCCCAGTGTCCTTTGCAGTTCATGGTGGCCATGGGACCCAGCTCTGGTCTGTGAGACGAAAGAAGTTCCCCAGCCCCCTTTTCCTCCTCCTCCTTTTTTTCTGTTTTGAATGTGGACATGACATCTGGTGTTACAGCAGCCTTTTTGTGACCATGAGGTGGCAAGAATGAGGATGAAAGCCCATATCCTAAGGCTGGCAGAGCAGAAAGAAAGAAAACAATGTCAAGCAACTACCCCAGACCTATGTACCTCCTCACTTCTTGCTATGTGAAGAAAATAAATCCTATTCGAGCATTAGTCGAGGTTTCTTCTATTATTCACCAAACAGAATATTAATTGACCCATTGTTTTTTAATTCCATGTGTGTGGCACCTGAAATCAGCCTGATGTCCCTGGTGGCATGTGTTTCACACTTTTCGAGAACCTTGTATAAGAGAGCTTGTTAGTTTGCTAGTGCTACCATGGCAAAGTACCACAGAATGGGTAGCTTAAACAGAAATGTATTTTCTTATAGTTTTGGAGACTAGCACTTCAAAATCAAGGTGTTGGCAGGTGTTTTAAAGTTCAGGGTCAAGGTATTCTTTTGGGGTATCTCTACTCAGCTTATAGATAGCCACTGCCTCACTGTGTCCTCACATGGTCTTTTCCTCTGTATTGTCTGTGTCCTAATCTCTTATTATAAGGACACTGATTACATCAGATCAGGGCACACCCTAATGCCCCCATTTTGGCTTAATCACCTCTCAAAGATCCTATCTCCAAATTGTCACATTCTGAGGTACTGGGTGTAAAGGGTTCAACATATGAATTTTGAAAGGATACAATTCAGCCCATAACAGAGTCTAATAGTTTATTTTTTAATAGAAATTATTTTTCCTTCCCTGCAATCTTGCAGACACAAGATAGCATGGCTCATGGATGTCCAAAGTCCACAGGCAGGATCAAGAGCCTGCAGATGAAGGGAAAGAGTTTTGGATCAGTGGGGCAGGGAAGGAGGGGGTCAGGAGACATGGGGGTCAGGGGTGGTCAGGACCAATTGTCCTCTTGCCGGCATAGTCTCTCTGAACCTCCGTGTCTTCATCTATAAAAATATATGAGTATTACATGTAATAATTATATGGAAGTATCTCGCACATGCTAAGAATATTTCATCAAATCTAAAATGCTGTCAGTTATAAGATGCTCCATTATGTTCTGTGTACCCAAACTGGCAAAATTTGTGCCATGAGAGCTCTTAAAATTAGAGATTTGGGAATCCCAGCCCATATTTGCTAAATTTGAATTTCCTGGGATGAAGCTTAGGGATTGGTAGTTTTTAAATGCCCTGTATTTATTCTGATAATGTGATACCCGGGCTTTGAAGCAATGGCTTTCAGCATAGTCGATGTGTTGTAGAACCCAAAATTTAATTCTAAGCTGGCATCTTTGGGGCGATTTATCAGTTTCTTAGATACTCTATAGGAAGCCTGGATTTCAGGCTTTGCCAACAAAATCCCTTTGCCCAGATACTTTACATTTCCTAACACATTCATGGGATTCCAGAGTCTCAGCTCAGGAGTCACATAGAATAAATACTTGGGTAGAACATGTAAACCAAGCCCAGTTCTAGTGGTAGGAATGCTATAACATGCACTCTCTTAGTACTGTATTCCTGGCCCCTGGCCCTGACTATAACCTGAGGGCATTGAACCCACATCAGTCATTCCACATTTTATGATTCTAAGTGACATACTGTTAGTTCATTGAGGGCATGTTTTAACCTTTCCGTCAAACTTTTAAAAAATAGTTGAATCTTCTTAAAAGTTATTTTTTGAAATACCTATGATTGACTCCTGAGCCACATCATGCTGCTATGACTGTAGATAGAGCAAGTATCAGGGTGAGAGGAACGCTCTGGACTCCACCCTTCTCACAGGTCATGAGAGCAGCCCACAGGACTGCCTTCCCTGCGACAGCATTCCTCAGTTCCCACAGCCACATTTATATGCGCTCCATCATCTCAGTGGGTCCAGTCCCCTCCCTGTACAGCGGAGCAGGTGGATGCCCTCCTGGCCCTCCCTCCAGCCCAGAAAGTAGATGACTTGCCCAAGGTCCCATACAAGGTAGCCTGCCAACACTGAGCCTACTTCCAGACCAATGTCCCCTGCATTCCTCCCACTTCCCACGATCTAGCAATGCTACTTCAGAGAGTCTTTATCAAAAGGTCAGGACAATATCACCAATGTCTTCTAGTCCAATGGGAAACTGCCCTGAATCTCACCCAGATCACTCACTGAGCCATATAGCTCCTGTTTTCATGCAGATTCCATCTGAGCCTTGGCTAACTCCCAGGGAAGCACATATCAGATCTGCTGTATATTGGCAGAACTTTGGCTTAGAAAGTATTTCAAATGCCTCCCATTGAACATTGGCAGCCTTGAAAAAATATGGCCAGGAAATTATTCTGGGAAGCTCGATTGCTCTATGACACTTTACAAGGAGAAGCTGATGGCTTTCCCTCCCAAGCTCTTCCCTCTGTGCCCAGAACAAATGACTGCATATTCCTGTATGTGCCCTAAATTAGGAGAGGGCCAGCTCTGCAGCCTCACGACTAGAGGAAATGTCTGTAACGGGCAGAGCCCTCCACACAGCGCGCTGTGCTTCGAGCCAAGTTCTTTCTCCTTCAGTTTTGAAACACTTGGGTATTCCAAGAGAAATGTAGTCCATGTGTTTCTGATTCATTTACACTTAAATCATTAAAATGTTGTTTTGTGAGAGTTATTTGACGTCTGAGGAGCCTATGAGGCTTCTTAATGGGACTTTTAAGGGTTTTTTTTTTTAACTCTGCATGAAACAGAAAGCAACATTTTGCTAAAACAGTGCCCGAGTTCAAACACGTTCTCTCATCTCATATATTTGCACCCGCATTATCGACCACAGCCTCTTACTAATGCCAGGCCTGGCAAGACTGACATTCGAAAGTGTTAAAATAGAGAAACTGGAGAGAAAATGGAGTGGGGAGAATTCCAGCGAGATTCAAACCAGTGTTCCCCCAAATGTGCCAAAGCAGCAGAACCAGAGCGTGGAGAGTACCCGCATTTGCTCCTTTGGGTAGCCTGGGGAGGGGGTGGCTCTCTCGGGTACACTGGGGTTAGCTAAAACAGCACCTTCCAAAGGCACAATTTCCTTGAAGCCTCATAGCAACCTTCGTTTCCCAGATGCGAAGCAGGCTCAGAGATGCTAAGTATCGGACCCAGAGGGCGCAGTTGGCTCAGACAGAAAGGAAAGATTACAGCTCAACTCTGATTCTGAGTCTCATGCTCTTTTCAGAATGCCGCAAGTTGAGTTTCTCCATGAACGTCATGTTTGAAACATCAAATGCACTCAAATATATTAAGGAAAAGCAGTACGACATAGTGGGTAGGATCTGAGGTTCTTCCCCTATCACCTTCTAACTGTGCAACCTTGGGCACATTACTTAACCTCTCTGGGCAGTTTCCTCATCTGTAAAATGGGGATGATCTCACTACCCAACTATGCAAGATATAAAGATGATTGAAGGGAATTAACACATTACCAGAACTGTCCCTGACACCTAGGGCTCGATAAATGTTAACTATTAGTGGCAGTAGCAGTAAGAAGTAAGAAAGAGCTGGATAAATCTTGGCAAGTTGTAGAAACTCTCGGAGCCTCTGTTTGCTCATTTGTAAAGTGAGTACAATAGTGTGACCCTGACAAGTTTGTGGACGCTCTTGAGATGATACATATGCTTAGCACTGAGCCTACATAGAAAAGGTTCTCTGTAAAATCTATCTTTCACACCCAGACATCTCTCTCCCTATTGAGTTTTTGTTGTCATTGTTGTGGGGGGAGGAATTGTCTTATTGTTCAGCTCAGCTGAGATCTGGTGCTGCACCACAATCTCAGGGTACAGACGTGGATACAGACCTAGGTCTTTCTCTACCCAGCGGGTGCGGGCTCTCCTGCCGTGACAGACCCTCACTGGGCTGGATTGGTGGCGCACTCTGAGTTGGTAAACAGAACAAGTATTGCTTTTAAGTGGAGAAGAGCCACTAGCTAAATGCAGGACTTGGGGCTCCCTCACATTCCTGGCCAACGGCTCTGTTCACAGGAAAATCTGTCACTGTTTGCAGGCTGACTGTGGCTTTGGGATTTGGACCTTTTTTCCTTTCCTAGTGTAGATGTCAGAATTGCCTTCCTAGCTGGTTGTTTCTGCTTCACTGGTGTCTTTTTGCCGGTGTCCTGAAGAAGAGCAGAAAACTATAGCCATCTGGCAAGGGAGACTAAAGAGAAATTAGACTCTGTCCCTCTCCACCCTACACACATACACACACACACACTCACTACAGTCACACACATTCACTCACACATTCACTCATACACATTCTCACACACACACTCATACACATTCCCACAAACTCACTCATACAGAGCCACACACTCATACACAGTCACACACACATTCACACACATATACACATACTCACACACTCATACAAACACATTCTCTCTCTCTCTCACACACACACACACACACACACACACACAGATACAAATACCTTTTGAGCCTCTCAGTTTTCTCTCAAGAGCTGGAGCCAGCCACACAGGATAAAGGAAGGAACTGGAGGAGCAGATCTTTTCAGGAAGAAGACAGATTCTGTTCTGTCAGGTTCCTATGAGTGTGTGTAAGAGCAAGTCAGAGGAGAGAGAGGGGGAGAGAGGAGGGAGAGAGAGAGGGAAAGAGGAGAGAGAAGAGGGAGGGAGGGAGAGAGAGAGGAAGAGGCAGAGAGAGAGAGAGGGGGAGAGGGGATCTGTTGCAGGCAGGGGAAGGCGTGACCTGAATGAAGAATGCCAGCCAATTCCAGAGACACACAGGGACCTCAGAACAAAGATAAGGCATCGCTGACACCACACCGGGGACAAGCTCACAGGAAACTCAGGCCGAGGGGACCAAAGCCAAGCAGCCAGGAGCACCCCAGGCAGGAAAATGAGGTGAGTGCCAGGGCAGGAGTGGACATGGGGGGAGGCCCTTTCGGGAACCAGGTGTCAAGTAGCCTAGAAGGTTTGACCTTGTCTCCAGGCAGACTTACCTGCGTCCTGCGGGTGTGGCAGGGAGGGTTCTCACCAATCCCCGGGGCTTTGAGGAGGGAGATGTGGGCTGGGCGCTGCCCTGGGACTGTGGAGACATGCCGCTGGGAAACGGGAGACTTTGTGCAAATCCTGCCCCACGCTGCTGGGGCTCAGTTTCTCCCTCTGCCAGCGTAGGGTGCTGTCTGCTGGCTAATGCGACTTTCCTCCTGTTGCCCACAAGGCTGATTTTTTGTTTTCCTTCTCTGCAAAAAGCATTGGTTTATGTCTTCCAACACTTTGTGAGTTAGGTATGTGTTTGTGTGTTTATTTGTGCGGACCGGAAAAGAAACCAGCTTCCCACAGCTCAGCTCTGCGGTTTCTTAAACCTTCAGAAGTTTGCCAGTTAAAACCTCAATTTAGAAAACGAAAAACCTGTCCCCATTTTACAGTTCCCTATAAATTTCTGCATTTCTCACTGAAATCAGAGGCAGCTGGTGGCATGAATCAGGCTATGAATTGTACCAAATGGCTCTTAAAGGGATACCACAAATTAAAAATTAAAAAAAAAAAAAAAGGGACGCTTTGGCATTCTAAATCCAGGACTTTAAATTCTAATTGTTTTTAAACTCTTCAACATTTCCCATTCCTCAGCCTGTACTTATAGTTACTTGATCCTTCTTACCAGGCATTCCTTCTAAGTTTTCCTCTGCAAGTCTCAAAACGCAACCGCTATAATTATTTTTACTATTTATAAGTGTTAATGCTATTAAAAATACCAAAAAGAAGGTAAAAGAAAAACACCCTGCTGACGTGTTAAGTCTCAGCACCTCTTTTCTCATTGATTTTCTTCTCAGTTGGAAAAAGGCTTCTATTTGTTTCTCTTCTGCAAAGTCACCTAGCAACTTCTCTGGGTCTGAGGCCAATGGGGGGCTTCGGACTGCGTTAACTCTTTGAGCTCAAATTACCTGTAGTTCAGAGAAATAATCAGGTTCTCTAAGGTTAATTTGATCTGTTCTTTTAAAATCCATTGTAACATTAAGCCTGCCATCTAACTTCATTTTCCTTTCTCCTGAAAGAGATAGGATTTATGTCCATCTACATGAAGTGACAATTTAACTGATCTGTGGAGAGCAGAGTCCTACCCTACCACCCCATGGCCCGGCCATACCAATGTACAGGCTGATGAACAGCCCTGTGTCCTTGTGTTCATTCACCCTTTAGTGCAGAATAGCTTTCTCCCCTTATTTCCCACCTCAAGGACCCGAATTTTCAAGCCACAGCTCAAACATCATCTCCTCTTCGCTGGTCAACATCCCCAGAACAGGCGACCTCTCCGTGCTGTCCCTGTTCTTGGGAGCTACATCTCTCTTCGGCTTCATAATATTTCACTATTCAAATGTCTATCCACTGACTGCTTCTTAAGTATAGGATCTATGTCTTGTTTACCTTAGTATGTCCAGTACCTAGCATAATGTCTGTTTCCTATCGCTTTCAGTAAATAGGAGCTGAATAGAATTCAGTTGACTAGCAAACGGATCAGTGGAGAAGTCTTCCCCTAGAAGTCTCCAAAGGGGCTCGCCTCATAAGGACACAACACTTCAGAGTTTGCAAAGCACTTTTATAGGCCTCTCTCATCTGGCCTTTAGATTTTAGATGAAGTAAGGATTTACGGAGAAGTGAGGATAAAAGCAGTTAAGCAACTTGCCCAAAGCCACACGGATGATCTTGAAAATGCTCTGACTCAATCTTGAGTCTTTGGACTCCAAGTCCAGGATTTTTTTTTACTACATTCTACCAGACTCTCAACCAAGTGTATAATCCTGTACCAATAGCTCTCGATCCTAGCCATACTTTAAGATCATCTATGATGCTTTCAAAAGTACCAATGACTAGACCTCACTCCAGACCAATTAAACTAGAATTTGTTGGAGAGGGGCTTTGTTATTAGTATCTTTTTTTTCAATTTCTACATAAAGCCATGAGTTTTTAAATTATTTTTCACAGGATTAATTGCTTTGGCCAAATGCCTAGACATGATATGGGCATGGACCCAGCAGCTTCCTCTGTTAGCTTTTGTTATTCCCTTCTTCTGTTGAAGTTAATTCACCATATGGTGTTGGGCATGACATGTCACTACTTGGGGTATCCTTTTCATCATCTGTCAAATAAGGGCATTGTCCAGGGGATCTACACAGTTGCTTTGGACTCTCCTACTCACAAACAGTGTTGGTGTCCTGTAGGTTGAAGGGAGGGAGGGAGGGAAGGGAGGGGAGGGAACGAAGAGAATACAAAGTGCTACTTCTTCCACAGTCATTGACACACGGGGGCATTTGGTCTACCCCTCACAGCCTGCTCCTGCAGGGGGCCAACCCAATCCCAGCTTTAGATATTGTTTGACATGTCAAGCAAATGTAGCGAAACTTTTTGATTAGCTCGAGAATAGGTAGCAGGTGTCAGGAATTCCACAGCCGGGGCCTGCTGTATAGGGAACGAGAAACATCCAGAGGGTTTGATGGGAAACAAAAGCCGCCACTTACATTCTTCGATTGGCAGCTCCTAAAGCAAGCAGGCATGTGCTTGGGCCCATTATGTGCGAGGAGATATTTCTTTCATATGTTGGAAGCTGTTTGGCAATGCAAAATAAACAGAACGGAAAGCTTCTTCCCACACTGGCCCGTTACCTACCACATGTGGACCTTGGGGGCTGAATGGGGCTGTCAGTAGCCAGCCCTTGACAGGACCAGCATTAGGAGGTTCAGAGTCTCCTCCATGTGGTCTGGAAAAAGCAGGCACAGAGAAAGTTGACCTTTCAGCCTTGCATAATCTGGGTGTCGCTATTGCAGTGGAGTCCAGTTTGGGAGCCAAAGTTCTTTCCTAACCTCTGCTTTTCGGGAAGTAGCACGATGGAGTAATTATAACTAATGTTTGCTGAAGGCTGGACAGTTAACAAAGGACTTTCCAATCCTCCTTTACTCTGATAGCAACCTTGTGACGAGCCATTATTATCACTGCTTACTGGACGAGGACATTGAGATCTTACGTGGCTTCCCCAAGACAGGTCAGGTAAAAAAGTCAAAGGCTGTACTTGGAAACTAGCTCTTCGGACCCAAGGCTAGGGCTCTCCCCTCCCTAGGCAGAACTGAACCAGAACTCCCAGACCTGGCAACATTCATACCTTTCCTCGCTTGAAATTGGGGCTGCCTGGGCCCCGAAAGACTGGGTTTCTAGATTCTGCTTTCCTGGGAGTTCGCTGGAGAGCTTGGACCTATGCCTTCCCTTCTCTCGGTCTTGGAGGCGCACCCTCCAAGATTGGTTTTAAAAAAAATATCGACCCTAGGGCGCCTGGGTGGCTCAGTGGGTTAAGGCCTCTACTTTCGGCTCAGGTCATGATCTCAGCGTCCTGGGATCGAGGCCCGCATCGGGCTCCCTGCTCAGCAGGGAGCCTGCTTCCTCCTCTCTCTCTCTGCCTGCCTCTCTGCCTCCTTGTGATTTCTCTCCCTCTGTGAAATAAATAAATAAAATCTTAAAAAAAACCAACCAAACAAACAAAAAATATCGACCCTGGCAATTGGATTAAAACATTTTGTTTCCTCAGTTGAAATCTCATATGTTACTACTGCAGGTACATTGGAAAAAATTTAAGTGACTTTATTATTTTCTTTTTATTGATAAAACAGTAAAGGTTCCTCCCTGACAAATATGAAAGTCACATACACACAAAAATTAAACTTAAAACATCCATATTCCCACTTCGGAGATAACCACTGTTAATTCACTGGTGATATCCTTCTAGGCCTTTTTGCACTTACCTGTTTACCTTTCATGTAAACACCATATGAGGGCGCCTGGGTGGCTCAGTGGGTTAAAGCCTCTGCCTTCAGCTCAGGTTATGATCTCAGGGTCCTGGGATCGAGCCCTGCATCGGGCTCCCTGCTCAGCGGGGAGCCTGTTTCCTTCTCTCTCTCTGCCTGCCTCTCTGCCTACTTGTGATCTGATTTCTGTCTCTCTGTGTTAAATAAATAAATAAAATCTTAAAAAAAAAACACCATATGAGACAGCTAGATAATCTACATTTACAATTATCTTGATGTGTTACATATTCAAAAATTTATGTGTGTGCATATATACACATAGAAGCTTCTGTGTGCTGGGGAGGGAGAGTAAAGGAGAAACAATTATCTGATCAGCAAAGTGTAACCATTACAGTAGTCCCTGTTTATCTAGGGAGGGTAAGTTCCAATACCCTCGGAGGACCCCGAATCCACAAATAGCAGGGAGCCCTATAGATACAATGTACTTCCTATACATACCTACATACCTATGATCAAGTTTAATTTATTAATTAGGTGCAGTAAGAGATTAACAATAGTAACTAATAATAAAATAGAATGATTGTAACAATATACTGCAATAAAATTATGTGAATGGGATCACTTTAAAAATATCTTTTTTTATAACATTTTTAAATTTAAATTCAATTAACATATAATGTATTATTGGTTTTGGAGGTACACAGCTATGATTCTTCAGTCTTACATAACACCGAGGGCTCATTACATCACATGCCCTCCTTAAATCCATCACCCATTTACCCCATCCCCCCATCCCCTCCCCTCCAGCAACCCTCAATTTGTTTCCTATGATTAAGAATCTCTTACAGTTTGTCTCCCTCTCTGGTTTTGCCTTATTTTATTTTTTCCTCTCTTCCCTTATGATCCTGTTTTGTTTCTTAAATTCCACATATCAGTGAGATCATATGATAATTGTCCTTCCCTGACTGACTTATTTCACTTAGCATAATAACCTCTAGATCCATCCACATCATTGTAAATGGCAAGATTTCATTTTTGATGGCTGTGTAATATTCCATTGTATGTATATGTGCACATATATATATATATATATATATATATACCACATCTTCTTTATCCATTCCTCTGTCAATGGACAGCTGGGCTCTTTCCATAGTTTGGCTATTGTGGATATTGCTACTATAAACATTTGAGTGCACATGCCCCTTCGGATCACTACATTTGTATCTTTAGGGTAAATACCCATTAGTGCGATTGTTGGGTCATAGGGTATCTCTATTTTCAACTTTTTGAGGAAACTCCATACTATTTTCCAGCGTGGCTGCACCAGCTTGCATTCCCACCAACAGGGTAAGAGGTTCCCCTTTCTCCACATCCTTGCCAACATCTGTTGTTTCCTGACTTGTAACTTTTAGCTATTCTGACCGGTGTGAGGTGGTATCTCACTGTAGTTTTGATTTGTATTTCCCTGATGCCAAGTGATGATGAACATTTTTTCATGTGTCTGTTGGCTGTTTATATGTCTTCTTTGGAGAAATATCTGTTCATGTCTTCTGCCCATTTCTTGATTAGATTATTTGCTCTTTGGGTGTTGAATTTGATAAGTTCTTTATAAATTTTGGATACTAGCCCTTTATCTGACATGTTATTTGCAAATATCTTCTCCCATTCTGCCCGATGTCTTTTGATTTTATCAACTGTTTCCTTTGCTGTGCAAAAGCTTTTTATTAGAAGTCCCAATAGTTCATTTTTGCCCTTGCTTCGCTTGCCTTTGGTGATGTGTCTAGGAAGAAGTTGCTGTAGCCGAGGTCACAGAGGTTGCTGCCTGTGTTCTCCTCTAGGATTTTGATGGATTCCTGTCTCACATTTAGGTCTTTTATCCATTTTGAGTCTATTTTTGTGTATGGTATAAGGAAATGGCCTGGTGTCATTCTTCTGCATGTGGCTGTCCAATTTTCCCAACACCATTTATTGAAGGGACTGTCTTTTTTTCCATTGGATAATCTTTCCTGCTTTGTTGAAGATTAGTTGACCAGAGAGTTGAGGGTCCATTTTTGGGTTTCCTATTCTGTTCCATTGATTTATGTGTCTGTTTCTGTGTCAGACCATACTGTCTTGATGATTACAGCCTTCTAATAGAGATTGAAGTCTGGAATTGTGATGCCACCAGCCTTGTTTTCTTTTTCAAAATTCCTTTGGTATTCAGGGTCTTTTCTGGTTCCATACAAATTTTGGGATTATTTGTTCCAGTTCTGTGAAAAAAGTTGATGTTATTTTGATAGGGATTGCACTGAATGTGTAGATTACTCTAGGTAGTATAAACATTTTAACAATACATTTTAACAGTATTTGTTCTTGCAACCCATGAGCACAGAACATTTTTCCATTTCTTTGTGTCTTCCTCAATTTTTTGCATGAGTGCTCTATAGTTTTCTGAGTACAGATCTTTTGCCTCTTCAGTTAGGTTTATTTCTAGGTATGTTATGTTTTGGTGTGCAATTGTAAATGGGATTAACTGCTTAATTTCTTTCTTCTGTCTCATTGTTTGTGTATAAGAATGCAACTGATTTCTGTGCACTGATTTTATCTTTCAAAATATCTTAACTGTATTGTACTCACCCTTCTTCTGATAATACTGAGATGATAAAATGCCTATGTGTTGAGATGAAGTGAGGGGAGTGACATAAGCACTGTGATGTAGCATTAGGCTATTACTAACCTTTGGACAATATGTCAGAAGGGGGATCATCTTGCTTCTGGACCAAGGTTGACCATGGGTAACTGAAACCATGGAAAAGGAAATGGTGGATAAGAGGGAGCTACTGTAATCCAAGAATGCTGGTATAATTTCCCAACATGGACTTAAGCTATATAAGGCTCTGGCATCACTTTCATTCATTCATTCATTCATTCATTCATTCATTTTATTCATTCATCATCTGTTATATACCAGGCTATATACTAGTATACTAGGTCCTTTACGTACATCATCTCTAATGCTCATGTGAGTCCTATAATTACAAATGATAATCCCCTTCAGACATACAAGGAAACTGAGCCTCAGAAAGACTATTATCCAGTATTTCATAGCCAGTAAGTACTTCTACTTGGGGATTTGAACCCAAATACACCTAACTTCAGGGGCTGGGTCTAAGGCAGTGCAGTGTGAGTGAGACAAGCAAGATGGAAGCACATACGGGGAGCTGTGGAATCTGGAGGTGTAAAGGGTGCTCCATAGCATAGGAAGCTTTGAGCTGGATAGTGGAGGATAAATAAGGCATGCAGATGAAGAATGGGTAGGATATGTGCAGGGGGACCAAGACAAGGACAGGCATGGCATACTTTGAGAATGACATGCCAGGGCATAGCTGGTGCTGAGATGAGGCTGGACAGGCAGATCAGCACTAGATCAAAAAGGGTTCACCTGCCATCCTGGGAGCAGATGCTTTATCTTGCAGGCATAGTGAAGCAGCATGGTCACATGTGTGTTTTAGAAAATCCACTTCGTCAGAAAAGTGCTGAGTGACATAAAGTGGGGGACAGGGAGATTACTTAGCATACACTAGCAATAGGCCAGATAAGAATGTTTAAATTAATAGACTGGAAAGAAGCAAGTGGATTTCCAAAACAGAGGAAGCAGAATACATAGGACTTAGGGAAGAAGTTGAGGAGACAGGTTTGGGGTGTTTGAGTTCAGGGTCATTGGGTCTTGCAGGGGGAGCAATCTATTGGATGACCCATGTGGTGCATATTGACCATTAGGGTTCTGACTAGCCTTGGACATTCTGGATCATTATTGCGCCACTTTGGGTGTGTTCCATTAAGTTTTATTGAGTTTTCCTCGCCCCTTGCTTATGCAATTCTTTTAACAGTCCATTATCTCTGATGCCTAAAGCTGGAAATAAATTGTAGGTTTATGATCCTTTTATAAGAATATTTACCAAGAGGGGAAAAAAACTTGTTTTGCTTATTCTTTTTTTTAATTCAAAACTTTGCATACCTTGACTGATTTTGTTACATCTGTTTAAGGAATTCAAGATCTCATCATTGAGTATAAGTCTCATCCCAGCATTACCACATCACTATTATTTACTTTTTACAAAACTGAACCAAGGGTTTATGATTCTTAAATGAAACTGAATTGAAGAAAGGACATCAACTTTTACCTAATTATGAAATTTACATTCTCAACAGTAAAATAATATATGTCAGAGTCCCAAATAGGGGACTGTTTAGAAGACTTGAAGACTTATTAAATCTTCAGAAGAGCACAGTTGGAAGAAACTGTAGAATCATGGAGTCACCGTCTCCCTGTAGAGTAGACTGGATAACCCCAGGTGGGGAAGAGTAAGAACAGCAGGCCAGTGGCAGAGATATGCCAACAGCTTGGTCTCCTAGCTGCTCAGTAAAGGTGGGAGGACCTGTGTCCGTGAATGTAAGTAGATCCATTCATGTCTTTCAGGTGGCTCCTTCTCTGTCATGCTCTGTGCTTCTCCTTCTTGAAAGCTTCAGCCCATACCGTGGAGCTTAACAATATGTTTGGCCAGATTCAGTCACCTGGCTATCCAGACTCCTATCCGAGTGATTCAGAGGTGACTTGGAATATCACTGTCCCAGAGGGATTTCGGATCAAGCTTTACTTCATGCACTTCAACTTGGAATCCTCCTACCTTTGTGAATATGACTATGTGAAGGTGAGACCCTTGGTGTTCCCTAACTGAGACAGGTTCTCTATTGGAGAATCTGCTGGGACTTAGAGAAGCCTCGATGAATTAGATTCGTGCTTACCCTCCCAGGGTAGCAGTCCAGTGAGGAAGACACACAAAGTTACAACATTATGAATAAAGGTTGGGGGTAGAATGCTAGGTGCAGGCTGAGTGGTAGACCTAGAAAGGACCACAAGAGAAACTGAGGCTGGCAACGTATAACTCAGCCAAGCATAACCTCCCCTTTTTCTTTCTGTTCTCAAAGTCCTTAAGGTTTCCAAGGTCACCTTTACAAACAGAAAGAAAAGGGCAGAGACCCCAGAGTAAGCATAACTGGACTGAAGCACAGCCACAATTATGTCCAAACCTGAGGCATTAGAAAGCATTGCCACTTCCTTAAGTAATGATCAAGTATTGGGGAAGGGTTGGGTATGCAGTAGTGGAGAGTAGCAGGTGAAATCAGAAGGTTGGATTGGGGTGAAATTCTGAAGGGTCTTGAATGTGATGCTAAGGAGTTTGGATTTTCTCTGTAAAGGGTGTGGGCAAGGACTGGGGGTGGGGCGGGCACCATCAGAGGTGGATGTAAAAATCATGTGGAAGAGGAGGGGGAAATGATGACAACATTGAAGCAAAATTCCCTGGAATTTAGAGAGAACCCACAAACAATGTTATGGATGGGAAGCTGTCTTTGAAAGTGAGGCTGAGATATGTTGGAGTTCTTCCGAGAGATCAAGTTTACTGAGGCTGTGTCTGGCTCAAAAAGATGTGGAGACCTAAGAATCTACTTTCTAAGCTTTCTCTGGCTTTCTGGAAGAGTTCTCATTAAACCACTCTAGAGTAGATTTAATATATTTTTAGTATTAATGTGGCCTCTGTTCTCCTCAGTTGGTAATTCAACAAGAGTTAAACTTGTATTAAGCAGAATGTTTGATCAACAGCAAAGTAGTGAGTTTACAATGTACTTTTATACTTGTAGTCTCATTCAATCTTTAAAACAATCCTATAAGGCAGGTACTACTACTGTCCTCCTTCACAGGCTAAGGAATAAACCCAAGAAGGTGAAGCTACAGCTAGTAAGTGGTGGGTCAATTTCCAAACCCATGTCTTCTGACTTTCAATCCCGTGCCTTTTTGGCAACATGAAACTCCTCTCAAGTTGCTCTCCACTGAGCCCCAGATACTGCATGGGCTTGTAAGACCACTGCTGGGGGAAGGGGGGCCGGTAAGTGGGACTATGAACCCCTACCCTGCTTGAACTCATTTTAAATGCTGGGTATTGCTTATTTTATATGTTGTTGGGTCTGCGTCAAATATCTCATTTACAACAAGGTTCCTGTGACTAGAGACTTTCCCAAATTGGAGCTCTATGACAGTTTCCTAGCTTCAGCACTATTGATATTTTGAGGCCGATAATTCCTTGCTGAAAGAAAGTTGTTTGGAGAATTATAGGATTTTTAGCAGCATCTTTGGCTTCTACTCACTAGATACCAATATCACTCTCCCTCCAGTTGTGACAACCAAAAATGTCTCTAGAAGTTGCCCATATCCTCAGAGGGACAAAATCTCCTAATTTGAGAACAACCGTTCAGTGGGACACTGCCCCTCGGTGAATGTCCTGGGCTGGGGACCGTGAGAATTTAAAGATACAAAAGATCTAGTCCCTTTCAAAGAGAGATGAGCCAAGAAAAGTAGCCATTGAGTAAGATGGAAAAGGGTAAGGACACTAGGAGACTGATGGATACAGAATGAGGAGAAGGGGAGCTGGTTGCTTTAGGAGATGATGTGGGTCACCGTCTAGACTGACATAGAGTTCTCATGAATTCATTAAAAATGGAGCTGACTTCTCAGAGTCACAAGGATCCAGCAAGGAGGATTCACTAAGACTCTACATGTCAACCATCGTAAAGTGAAATTTCTGACATGTTAGTTCTGTCTCCCAGAATATAATCTGGCCTCTGCCAGAGCCAGACTCCAGAT
This sequence comes from Ailurus styani, assembly GCA_002007465.1. NCBI lineage: Eukaryota > Metazoa > Chordata > Mammalia > Carnivora > Ailuridae > Ailurus > Ailurus styani. The sequence continues at coordinate 486,018 of LNAC01000533.1, read as the reverse complement.
GAAGATGCATTATGGGTAGGGGCCATTAGGTTAGCAGACTCCAGCCCATTCCCCCTGCTAATGCTGGCCATAAAACTGTGGCATTCTCAAATATTTGGATTAGAAAGTAGACTTAACCAGAAGGAAAATGACCAAACATTGGCTTAATATTACAGTAAGCCCCAAGGTTTACACAAGGCTAGACGTGAACTTCCTAATTGCTTTCTTGTCTATTTTCTAACATGTCAACCATCTAGAATTTTTTTCAGTGAAAACATTTGCTTTTATGAGTAGCTGAGGCCTTAAGACTATGGACATTACAGATTTTTTTTTTCTTGAGCTGTAACAATAACTTACTTTCATTATCCACCCCCTTTCCTCCACCTGAGGAATTGATTCTCAATTCGTATACACCAAGCAATCATTTCTCACAAAGTTTTCATCTTGTTCAGACAGCTGCTGAGCTTGACCTTGTTAGGACTCCCTTCTAGAGATAAAAAACACACAACAGAGGATTTAACTCGTTCCTTTGTCCCTAATAAACTGAACTTTCTGGCAAGGCAGATTAAAGAGCTGAGATCAGCTCCATTTTGTAATGGAAAAAAAAAAGGTACTTTTCAAGGGCAATGATAGAATATGAAGACTTCTTCTGACACTGAATTAAGGACCCTGGTGAACATTCTATGCAAAACCTGGCTTTACTGGCTGGAGAATATTTTGGAAACTGATTGATGGTTTTCATCAGGAACAGTGAGATACCTTCATGAAAGCCCAGACAGATGGAGGTAGGTCCCCTGGAAGGGTATCATGGTCCTGGATTCTTGCCTGGGATTCAGGAAATGCCTGGGCTAGTCCCTGATCTGCCACTAACTCCTGAATGAAGAAAATCTTGGAGCACTCTCTCCACTCCAAATAAGACTGTGACCCCTGGGCATAGCAAAGAAGAAGTCTGCTACCTGAAGGGCCCTACAGTTCTTGCATCTCGGCTTTCAGACACCTTCTCCCAATTCCTTTGGGAAAAGGGCTTAACGTATTGGGCTGGGAGGGCAAGATTGTCTTTCTGCTTGTGCTGACTCCCTTCCAGAATGCCATCCCAGTATCGGCACCATCTCCCTGCAGAGGTTCCAGCAGCCACGGGTCCTGAGCAGACCTCCCCTCTCGGGACGCTGTCCCTTGGTTGGCTGACCGTGGGTGCTCAGGTAGAGACAGACCCTGTGCTCCTGTCCACAAGCACCTGGAGGAGTTCCTCTCCCAGAGTCATGAGCTCACAGAATGTCAAGTTGTAGCAACTCCCTGGAGACTCACCTAATCCCATGTAGCTGTTGTTAGTATTGTTTTTCAAACATTTGCTCCCAATTTTCTTCGAACGAATCCTCTCCTAGGCCCGATACAGAAAACAGAAGAGCAGCTAGCCGGTGGAAGGTGGCTCCAAAGCTCATTCAGCTCCCTCGTCCTCCTCCGTCATCCTGAAGGTCCTACCTTAGAGAATTTACAGCTTGCATATTGCTTCAGTCCCCTCTGGACAGAGCAGAGCCTGGAGCTTGGAATTCAGGCACAAGACTAGTACTCTGGCCTCGGAACTCCTGAACCCAGAAGCCTTCCACATACAGTTGAAACCCATTCACTTTTTCTAATGCTGCCCCTCCCTCTGCCCCCCAGAATACGTGCCTTTCCTGGCTGTGACTGAGAGCAGGAATAAAGCAGCCACATGCCATGTCATTCCCGGATAAGTCAACATCCCTCTCCAAAATTCCATTTTCTCATCTGTTCCATGAGGGGGTGACATGAGATGATCCCTTAAGTCCCTTACATTCCTGGACTCTAATCCTACTGCTCCTGCCAGAACTGTCCAGATGACCCCACCAAACCCTCATTATCCTAGTTAGGATAATGCCAGAAACTGGTAATAATATGTTATAGTATCCAGTTCTCCGAGTTCTGTGGCCCATAAGCATTCCAATAAGAGCCTACTGTCTGCTGGGGTTGCCTCAGTGACACGTCGTTCAAAGAAACGTGTAAACACACCATGCCACCACTGTCCTTTCCCAAGCAACTTTAAATATCACTGATTTCCATTTGATGGGATAGTAGCCCCTACTTTGAGGCTTTTTCACTCTGTGACTGAGTTCCTGTGGCAGGCCAGGGAGTAGATTTAAAGCACCCTCCAGCTCACAGGGGCCCTTTCTGGCCCATTGGGGTGACAATAATGGAACAGCTGACTCTGTATTTGAGTAGCTTGAAGAAGAGCAGGACCCCAAGGCTGCCATCCGGATGCTCTCATTTTATGAAAATTCCTCTCCGGCCTGATTTCCCGCAGTCCTCAGGCTTCGAGGCGTGTGCACAGCTGCACGACAGCATCTGCTTCCTGGGAATGTGGCTGCAATGTGTGGATTCCTGCCGTGCACAGATGAGGCGTACGAGTCACAGCCAGTTGACGCTGCCAATGAGGGCAGAGCGCAGACGCTGGCTGGGGGATTGGAAGGGATGGCTTCTTGGGGTCATTCTCCACTAATGAGCCTTCAGAGGGTGAACATTTCTGGAGGGGACTCCGCTTCCTCCTCTCTCAAATACAGGAAGCTGAAGCCGCCGGTCTCCGAAGGCGTGGTAGCCCTGATGTTCTGTGCATCTGAGACCTCAGAAAGCACCATCGTGACCTAGGGAAGGACAGTGCATTGGCCAAGGCCACACTAGGACCAGAATTTATATCTCAAGACTTGCAGTCTTTTCTTCTTAAAAAAAAAAATTAAAGGACAATGAAGTCCCATCTTGTGGGTGCTTAGGTTTTTAACATAATGTAAATGTAAATAAGTGTAATATAAGGCAAACATTGCCGATAGTCAAACTTAGTCAACCTCTTCCATATAATAGAGCACTGTCTTTTGGTACGCCCAGAAGGGCATCTTCCCTAGGAATATAACAAAATAGTTCCTTTGGTTGGGCATTAGATGAGGTGGTGACTCGTGACTAGAAAAGGGGCCCCGGAACAACAGTCACAGAAAGACTTACTGAGGAGGCAGAACCACCGAGGGAATCCCATAGTCACGCAGACCCTCTCTTCAAGTTCACTTCACAATGTCCGTTCACTGGATAAAGAGATGATAAGAACCTACATTTGACTTTTATTCTCTCTTCTTCTCATTGAGTACACACAGCTCCACTGGCTTCTGTTAGCTGCTCATGCGAAGTCACACCACTTTCTCCTGTCAAGCCTCTGTCCTTGACCTACTCAACATTTCCTCATTCTTCCCAGTGTTCGCGCCTTCGTTCCAATTCTCAGCCCTCTCGCCGAGTCTATTGCAATCATCTCCTAAATGTCTACCAGCTGTCCATCCATAGCCATCCAGTCCATCCTCTAGAGGCACTAGTCCATAGAGATCTTCTTAAAACATTGCTTTGATTGTGACACTCTCAAATCCTTCAGTGGCTCCCTGCTGTCTGTGGAATGAAGCCTAAGAATCCCAGTGAGAACCCACTGGAAGCTGGACTGCACTAAAAACAGGGCCCGTGAACATGAATGAGGCAGCACTTGCCCTCAAGAATATGCAATTTCATAGTGTGTCACGAGACAAATACCTAATGAATAAATTAAAGCTGTGGAAAGTAACACAAACGGTATGAGGCTCAAAGTAACACAAAGGGCGGGAAGTAGTCACTCCTGGGTGTTCAGGAAAGGCTTTGGATGTTTGAGATAAATCTTGAAGGGTAAATAGGAGTTCACAGTGCAATTCCCTAAGCTTCTCTATCTCCCTAAGCATCGGTTTTGTCATTAGTACAAAAAAAAAGAAGCAGCAGCTCAGAATGACATAGTACCTTCCTCACAGGTTGTGGGAGGATTTATTTGATTTTTACAAGCATTTTATTTATTTATTTGACAGAGAGAGAGAGAGAGAGAGAGAGAGAGAGAGAGAGAGAGAGAGAGAGAGCACAAGCAGGGGAAGCGGCAGGCAGAGGGGGAAGCAGACTTCCCGCTGAGCAGGGAGCCCGACTTGGGTTTTGATCCCAGGACCCGGGGATCATGACCTGAACTGAAGGCACATACTTAACTGACTGAGCGCTCCAGGCACCTCTGTGGGAGGATTTAAATGAAATGCTGGCTTTAAGTGGAATTCCTACTTCAAGACTCAAGCATGCCCTACAGTTCCGGATCAGGCTCTAGACCTGAGGTAGGTCCTGCCTTTACCTCTTACTATAAAATGAGGATAATAACAATAATGCCTATCTCACGGGCTTTTGCCAAAGGAAGCAAATGTTTTCAAGACATGTGTCCAGCACATGTGTAATTCACTGAGCAATACTGTTGGAGCAGTAATGACGGCGGCAGTGTGAGTAATAGAATGCCTGCTGCTGTCACCAGGTGCTCAATGACCATCATCTTTCTCATCTGTTCTGAATGTACCACTAACTGGCCCTCTGTGACCTTGCTCGTGTCACTCAGTATTTTCAGGCAATTTATGGAAAAATACTTTGAAAGGCCCGATCAGATGCAAGAGGTTATTTCCCCTGTGTGTTTACCTTGTTTCTAATTTATTGCCACACTTGATTCTCATGGGATAGGAAGAGCTGGGATGATTACATCTCACTTATAGCAAAAGAAACAGCACAGGGGTGGCCCCGGTGGCTCAGCAGGTTAAGCACCCAATTCTTGATCTCAGCTCAGGTCTTGATCCCAGGGTAGTGAGTTCAAGTTCCGCGTGCAGCATGGAGCTTATTTAAAAAGAGAAAAAAAAGAAAAGAAAAAAGAAACAGCACAGAGAACCTGAGTGGATTTGTCTTGTCTCTATAGTTCTCAGCCCCTGATCTGCTTATTCCCAAGTCGTAATTTTACCTCTCCACTTAGTCTTTCTCTGTTAGAACAGGTTTGTCCTGGAAGAGATCTTGGTTGGCTTCCTGGCTATGTGTTATTCCTAAGGCAACACTGCCTGTTAGGATAATTTAGTAAAATTTATAAAACTGAAAGTCCTCGAGGGTCCTTGTATTGTTTAGATTTTGTTAAAGAACTTTCTCTTTTATCCTCACTTTGAGAGGAAATGTATTTTACAAAAATAACAAGAAATGGAGAGTGAGCTGTGAGGGATGAGAGTGTTTGATTTATCTGTTGGTGGCACACAAGCCCTAACAGTAAGCTCCGGCTCATTCTACCAGACCGTCAACCCCGGGAGCTCAGGGCAGGGAGCACAGCCCCGGGGCAGAGCAGGAAAAGGCCTATGTCTCCGGGCACAGAGCATAAGGAAGGGGCTCAGGTCTAGAAGTCAGTCGCTACTCCTGCTAAGATGCTGGACAAATGAGCTCCCTGCTCTGGGCCTCAGTTTCCCCATCTTCCCAGGGAGGAAAGAAGACTTGCTGGCCTTTCCGAGCCCTTCCAGTTCTGATTGCCTACAACTCCCAGTCCAGTGCGCCCTGCCCCAGGCCTCACTGGGTCAGTGTGCTTCCTGCTGTGTTATTGAGAGATAAGTCCATCCCACGGCCCTGCTCCAAGATTGACTCCCCTGACCCCCAGGCTCCTAACTTCTGTGCACTGCTCTGTGTTTACTCAGAACATGCCCTCGACCTTCAGGCTATGGCTGACCCCAGCAACTGCAGCAGCTCTGCTAATTCTCTGGCAGTAGACAGGCGGCCTTCGCCCCCGAAGGAAACAAGAAAAGGAGAGATGTTTCTCATGAATTTCGGTTGTAGTCTCTAGGCGGATTCTTCCACTCCTGAGATAGCGGGTTCTGATTCTAGGCACATGGAAATCAGGAAGTGGAAATGAGTTTCAGAAAAGTGTGACCAAAGCTCATTTTAGGCAGGAAGTGCAAACAGCATAGGCCGGGTGATGGAAAACAGAAGGTCCCAGTGCTGGGGCAGAACACACAGGTGAGCTCAGATGAGTGTGAAGTAGGAGTTTGGGTTTGTTTGTTGTTGTTGCAGCAGCTTGTTTGGCTGACCACTGGGGTCACCAGCTCCGGGGTGCCGGTGCACCTGGTGTGCAAATGTGCATGCTTGTGTGGACACAGGCTGCTCTCTGATAGTTCTCGGGAAAAAGCAGAGCTTGAATTTCCTTTGGTGTGCTCGTGAAGGGAAAAGGTAGGGAATGGGAGGTATTGGTTTATTCATTTATTCAGCAAATATTTATTGGATGCCTACTATTTACTGGAGCTTAGGGTATAGCAGTAATTAAAACATACAGAAATCCCTTCTTATATGCTTATATTGCACTGGGAAAAACATAATAAACTAAACACAGTCTGCAGATAACGTATACAGTGAGTAGTAAGTTGATAGGCAAAGAAATGCAGTAGAGCAGAATAGAGGGACTGTGTGAGGAAGGGTGAGGGCTGTGATTCAAATATGTTGGTTAGGGTAGTCCTCATAGACAGGGTGACACTTGAGCAAAGACTTGAAGAAGTTGAGGAAGTTACCCACATGGCTTTCTGGGGAAAACCCTTCCAATCAGAGGGAACAGCCAGTGCAAAGGCCCTGAGGTGGGCAAGTGGCTGGTGTGTGTGGAGAGCAGCAAAGACAGAAGTGCAACTGGAGCAGTGGGGGCAGAGATGGGACGTGCAGACAGGGAGGTGCAGATAGGGAGCGGGAAAGGAGGGCCAGAACACCAGCGGGGTGGGAGATAAGACCCCTGCTCAGTGCTGACAGGGAATGAATGACAGACGCTACAAGCTCTTTCCATGCCATGTTCCATGACCTTTTGACTCTTAGAGGACAGTACTATATACTGTCCCGACCTTAGATGTTTGTGAACACGGAGGCCCGAAGATGGTGGTGGGCCTGTGGCTCTGGCCGGGGAAGGAGGCAGGGTGCACAGTATCACGCCCGTCACCATTCAGACATGCTAGACGGTCATTACCTCAAACCAGAACTAATACTCAAATGCTAAAAATAGGAGGGGAGGAGTTTTTGTATAATTTGTCTTTAGTGCAATTTAATTAATTGCAACTTTATGAACCCCAATTTCAAACGATGGCTGTGTTTAACAACAGGGTCCCCAAATCTCTGACAAGTTGACAGTTTGTGCTTATAAACTGGTATAAGCCAGCTTCGGCATGCTACTGCCTGGGGAGGTCCAAGTGACAGGTGACCCATGACCTAGGAGGGGCAGAGCGGACACCAGAACCCAGGTCATCTGGTCCTTATTCAGTGCTCTGCGAGGCTTTCCACGTGAAGATCTGAGGATGTTCATCTGGGCTGGGGCGGGACAGGCTCCTTGGTGGTGGCGGGGGAGCACGCCAGCTGGCACATTCCTGGGAGCTCTGCCTGGCAACACCGGCCTGGGGCAGGTCGCCTCGCTGCCCTCAGCTCTTACTCAGTCACTGTGTTCACCCCATCCCCACTGTGACATACCTTGAGCCAGGCTGCCTGGGCTCCGAAGAACACAACACGGCTGTGTTTTCTTGTCCCTGGACTGTTTTCCAGTGCTCAACAGTTTGAGGCCCAGCCTCCCAGTCCCTGAGGGGATTTGCATGTGAATGAGCTTGGCTCTGAAGTCCCAGAAGGCACGGGGTGGGGAGTCTTTCACAAGCCAGGGAGAGTGAATCCTTCCCGGCCCTCCTGCCCAGCCCCTGTTCCCAGACTCTCCCGCCTACCCTCGCTCTGCCCGCTCCGCTGGGACGGTGGGCACTGCCAGTTTCCCACCTGCGGGACGCCCGCTTCCCAGGCTCTCGGAGACCCCTCCCTGTCAGCCTTCTTTTTCTCCCCTTGCTCCTGCTGCCTGGAGACATCCCCTTTTCTGTCCAGAGCCCTCCTGGCAAAAGGGCAGTCCTTCCCGGGAGCGGTGGGAGTCTTGGACTCCAAGGACCGGCCTGCCATGGCTCAGGCCCCATACTGTTAACGGTGTCTAGCATTTGCATGGACATAGTACCTTCTTAGGGGTTCACCCCAGCTCTGTGAGGAGCTTTTACTCTGGTTAACTCATAAGTAACAACACTGTTCTGGGATTATCATACACCTGGTCCCTGAGCGTGGTTCTGCCACTGACTGTGGCTTATGACTTTGAGCCATCACTTCATTTCTCTGCATCTCACTTTGCCCCTCTAAGACAGAAAAGAGATAAACTTGATAGCCTTTCATATCCTTTCTATCTCTGACCTTCTGTGGTTCTCTGATTGCAGTTACTGGGCCAGGTCTGGAAGTCAGGTCATCAGGTTTTGTCTCAGGTCTCCTTCTTTTCCTCCCCTTGCTCCTGCTCCCTTGCTCCTGCTCCCTTGCTCCCCTCCTAGGCTGTGTTCCCTTGGGGACTCATGTGACCTCTCTGGGCCCAGAATCACAACGTCTGACAGAAATGCATTCATTGCAAGACTGCCATCAGAAGCAAATATAATAAAGAAGGTGAACATACCTGTCTGCTGGAAAGTTCCACACAGAGGAGGGAGATGACTACTACTGGTATCACTGTTATTATTATTAGCCTTACGGCCAAATGACTTAACCCAAATTGAAGCATCAACCTCCAGCCCCTCTCAGATGAGGTCGTCTTGAGACTTAGACCCACCAGCTGTGCCATTTTTACTTCCATGGCTTTCAAGAACTTCTAGAATGCAACACACAACATGCACACACACATCTCCTTTTTCTCCGAGTCCCAGGCTCTCGTCTGGAATCCAGTCACTTTAATTTGCTTCTTCTCATGATCTTTAACTGAAGTCTGGGCAGTGGGTAAAGTAGCAAGATTGGGCTGTGGAGCCCTGGCCCAGTCCCTGGAGGTGACGGACTTAGCAGGAGGGTGACCCCAGGGGCACAGAGCACTCCCTTGTGAGCCAGAAGTCCTGGGTCCAGGGCTGTGAGTGAATCACTGGCCTAAATTCACACATCTAGAGCAATCCTTTGAAACAAAGGGAAGTGAGGAGATTCTGGACTTATATTCTCTTGTGGGATAGAAGCTTTTAGAGACCCCTCCCACTCCTCTGTGAAATCAGTATAATACCCCCCGCCTGTCACCCACCTCCCTGGATTGCCAGAAGGCTCCTCAGAGGGCCAAAGGAATCAACGACAGATGCCACCTCCCAAATGCAGTGGCCAGACTCGAGTTCCCTCTCCACCATCAGCCTGGGCTCTTGGGTCTTCACGGGAAAGGAAGTCTGTGCCGATGGCTTCTGTGAGATTAGAAATGAAGGAGTGGAACCCAGAAACCAGAGGGGATCCAGGGACAGTTCCAGTCTCTCATTCTTCTTCACACTGGGAAATTACCCATGCCCACCTAGCAGGGAGTCCAGAAACGGGTCATCGTGGATGACGGGATCTTGGTAGTCTTGCTCTTCTCACTGAGGTACTGAGTGCTGTCTAGATCCCAGCCCCCCCCCTTTAAAAAGACTTTATTTATTTATTTGACAGAGAGACACAGCAAGAGAAGGAACACAAGCAGAGGGCGTGGGAGAGGGAGAAGCAGACTCCCCATGGAGCAGAGTCCGATGCGGGACTCGATCCCAGGATTCTGGGATCACAACCTGAATGGAAGGCAGACACCTAACGACTGAGCCACCCAGGTGCCCCATCCCAGGGACCCTTCTAATTGTTTCATATATATTAGCTCATGTCGTGTCACAACAGCCCTATGATATTAACACTACTGCTGGCACTGTGTCACAGATGAGAAAACCTACATCCAGAGCGTATCCATGTCCTAGGGCTGCCATCACATAGTACCACAAATGAGATGGCTTATAACAGGAATGTATTCTCTCACAGTTCTGGAGGCTGAAGTCTCATATCAAAGTGTCAACAGGGCTTTGCCCTGAAGGCTTTGAAGGCTCTAGGGAAGACTCCTTCCTTGCCCCTTCTAGCTATCTGGTGGTTGTTTGCAAATCCTTAGCATTCGCCCATGTGTGGAGGCATGTCTTCAGTCTCTGCCTCTCCCTTCACACTTTGCTCTGCCTATGTCTCTGTGAACAAATGTCCCTCTTATAAGGATACCAGTCACTGGATTAGGGTCCCCCAATGGCCCAGCCAGCATGATGTCATCTTACCTTGATTACATCTGCAAGGACCTGTTTCCAGGTAAAATGGAGTCAAATCCCAAGGTTAAGACTTGACTATATCCTTCAGGGAGAGGGGACACAATTCAACCTACAACACAGAGAGTTTAAGTGATTTTCCCAGCATCTAACAATTAGTGAAGATTCATGTGTGACTCATAATAAGATGAGGTCCCTCATGATCCAGTCTCAGTAAAGGGTTTTCAGTAAACAGAAAACTTTAAAAATTCAAAGCAATTCACAATTCAACTCACTCTCTTGAGAAACCAAAACAGAGCAAATATGTTCTTACCGCAAACAGTCTTAAATGCTCAATCCCTCCCACCTCCCTCCCTCTCTCTCTCTCTCTCTCACACACACACAGACACACACATACACTCTCTCTCTCTCTTTCTCCTTCCTCTTCTGTCCCACAAAGTCTTCATGAACTCCACACTAAGGGACTCTTCTGTCTCTCTTCATCCATTCATGTTCACCCCACCTCACTCTCACTCACTCTCCCTTGGACTTCACAATATCAAAGACCATTTCCTGAGAGGAGACCCTCCTTGCCAAGCAATGCCATATGTGAATTTTAGTTATTCTGAGTTTCTTGATTGTTTTATCAGAATTTCATTTTTCACCATATGATTTTGTGGAAGAAAAGCAGAGATCTCCATGTCTTTTTCAGCTCTGTTGGGACCCAGAGGCTAGAAGAAAAGGTTAGGTAGTGACAGAGTGATGAGGAGTCCCCATACCAGAGACTCAGATGGTTATGAGAGACCAAGGGACTGCAAACTGACCCTGAAATTCCAGACTGGGTTAGTTGTCCCTCCTGTATGTCCCCTGTTTGTTGGCCTAAACTAACTGAGTTTATGCCATTGACAGAAGCTAGAGGGAAGTAGTTGTGGGTCCAGGTTTCTTTTTAAAATACTTTTAAATATAAAAACAGAGAAAAAAGAAAGACCTGTAGTTCAATTAGCCATTGTTAACAGTTTGCTCTAATTCCTTCTCCTTTTTATTTTCAATGCATACCTTCTTCATAGTTGTGATTTCACCATGTTTATGGCTTTTTTCCCCTTTATTGCTTAATATAACCTACTAAGAAAGCTTCCAGATCATTGTAAATTCTCGACTTATATGATGAATAATGGCTGCCTAATATTTACTGAATCAAGGCTAATTTAGCTCTTCCCCCACAGAACTGAATATTTACATTGCTTCTGGTTTTCTATCACTATAAATGACTGCTATACACATCTTTGTTCACGAAAATTTTTTCCACACTTGGAATATCTTCCCCTAAGTTATATTCCTAGACAGGGGGCCAAGAGAGAATTCTCCAAGTCAAGGATAATCCAAATGGCCTGATCCATCTTGGAAGTTAGTGAGTGTCTCATCTTTGCAATCGATTATGAAAAGGTGGCATAGTTTTTTGATAAGGATATGATAGAAAATAAATTAGACTAACTCTCAAGCCCTGAAGAACCTATGAGATTGAAATTCTCCAAGTGTCAGTTCAAAATCTCAGTCTTTCCCTTCGTCACAAATTGCTTCCCACACCCCATGGTGTATCTATGGCTGTGTAACAAACCATTCTAAAACTCAGTAGCTAAAACAACATCCATTTTATTTGCTCAGATCCTGTGGTCAGAATCTGGGCTAGGCTTAGCAGGATGGTCCTTTGCCTAGATTTGCCAGAGGCCAATCTGGTAGAGGCTTGACTGAAGCTGGAAGGTCCAAGATGGCCTCACTCACCTGTCTGGCAGTTGGCGGTAGCAGTCCGCTGGTTGGTCTAGAGACCTCAGTTGGGACGATTCATCTCTGCCCTATGTGACCTTCGCTTCTCCAGTAGTTCTGGCAGGGCTTCCTCACATGGAGGCCCCAGGGCAATATTGCACACGGGAAAGAGCTACGAGACCCCTGATGCCTGAAAGAGCTACAGGGCCCCTTGGAAGAAGCACCCCAAGTCCGCATACCACATGCCTTTGGTCAAAGCAAGTCACAAGGCTTGCACACCGAAGACCTACTTCTTCCTGAAGTACTTTGTCATACACAGCTAGAAACACATACTGACACTTTCAGCATTGCCTGGAGATCTCCTTAGCAGATCCACAAGCTTACTGTGTACATTTTTCTAACTTCTAAGTTGCCACGGGCAAGTTGTGGCAAACGTTTCATCACTACAAGACTCAGGTCACCTTGGCAAGCTTCCTGTAGCAGTTTGCTCACTGCTTTTCTAGCCTCTACTTGCTGCCAATCCCAAAACCCAAGCCACGGGTCCTAATTGTTGCTACAGTACCGGACTTCTGATCCGAGTAACTGTATCAGCCAGAGTTCAGTGAGGAAAAACAGAGCCTCTGTGAGCAATGTGAGGTACTGGCTATTTTGGGTATCAGAAATCACGTGACTAGAGGCGCTGTGGCAGTGAAGGGCGAGGCTGGTACGTTAGAGGACCATGGTCACTAATCAGCTCCCGAAGCCCTAGCATGGGTGGAGATCTTGGCATCTGCTGGGGAATGTGAGAATTCAAGACCATCTAAGGAGCCAAAGTGGGCCTGTGAAGGGGGGCCTGTGGGGAGGGTTCTGTGAGAAGCTGTTGGCTCTGAGCAGCTCCCACCTCGGTGGGTCCACCTACAAGCATCTGGCGGTAGGTCTAGGCCACTGGTGGTCATCAGAGCGGTAGTTGGGAAGAAGTGCTGGATGCAGAGTGGAGGAGAGTGAGGACAAGTTGGAACCTATTGGGCACATCTACATCTGTCCATCTCTGTGTCTGATCACAAAAAAACCTTCAGACAGTAAGGACTGTTGTGTCCTAATTCATTCAAGTGTCTCCTTTGGCCAACTCTACCCCAGAAGTATACAGGGAAGGAGATTCTGGGGAATGTAGTCTCCAGATTAACTAAATTGACAGCAGGACAGTCCAGGACACTCCCTGAATATCTGACTACATTAATTCTGAGAAGCTCTTCAAAGGCCCAGAGACAATGTCAGAGAAGCTCCAGGATATAGCTTGGGAATCCTGACAAGCAAAGACTTGAGGCACTTGGGTCTGTAGGACAGCCTTTGTTTGTTTGCCTCAAGCCTTGAAGGAGCAGGAGGTTATTGGTTAAGGAATTGGGATGCTGCAGTTATGGGCTTGATGCCACCACTCAGTAGATAATGACCTGGCCTGATTCATTTAAAACATGTGGCCTTCAAGGCTTCCCTCTATAAAATGAGAACAGGGGTACCTGGGTGGCTCAGTCAGTTAAGCGTCTGCTTTCAGCTCAGGTCATGACCCCAGGGTCTTGGGATGAAGCTCTGCATCGGGCTCCCTGCTCAGCGGGGAGCCTGCTTCTCCCTCTACCCCTTCCCTCCATTTGTACTCTCTTTTGCTCTCTCTCTCTGTGTCAAATAAGTAAAATCTTTTTAAGAATGAAATACAAAGGTAAAGTAAAATGAGAACAGTCATTCCTGAGCTACCTTCTCCACACATTGCTCCCAGGACTGGTAGATAGCTGTCCGTATATGTGTTTGACTCTGATGAGATGACTTTATAGACACGTGGAGAGCAGTCACAACTGTCCTCCCACAGAAACTGGGCCAATGTGTCTGCTGCCCTGCCTTAGTTTTGCCAAGATTTGTGTTGTTTATACTAAGGTGAAAATTCATAGAAAACAGACTCTGGTTTCTCCTCCTTAGATCTCTCTTCCTGGCTCCCTGTCCTCAACAGAACCCCTTTCCTATGGCAGGTGGTAGTGGGAAAGAAGGACAGTTGAGACCCTGAGCACCTTTGGGATTTCACTATTCCCTCAGCCTGAAAGCTCTTCCTGCTACCGCCTGCCCTCCACCTACTATTTCCATCTCCCTGAGTCCTATTCATCTTTCAGGCCTCAGCTCAAAGAACATTCTCTTCTTCCTAAGTGTTTTATGATTTCCCTCAGTTCAATGTCACTTTTTTTTTCTTTGACCCCCCCTGGGGCTTCCTATCTTTCATTGCAATAACTGTGCCCTAACAATCCCCTAAAACATACCCATTTAAGCAATTATATTACTGTCCTACTAAATTTCACATTCCCCGAGGCAGGGGGCTTGCTCTTTAAGCTCATGCAACAAATAAATAATTTTTGGCATTCTCCACACTATAGTCCAGACAGAATTTGGTATATAAATGTTTTTTGAATTGAGTTGAAAGGACACAAATTGAGGACATGCATCCATGTGTTGGCACCCTAAATAACAATAGCCTGAAAGGATATGGTTGCCATAATAAGGTTAGAAAAATGAAGAGTCTATGATCCCCAGCCAGATGGTTCTCTATTATGAATTTCTTGTCTTCATTTGATAAGGTACTTCCCTCCATCATGTTAATATGGTGACCCTAGAAATGGGACAGTTCAAACAGAAGCCAAGGCTCAATCTTCTCCCTGTATATGAGGTAAATGATTTCTGTAGACTTTTATAATTCATAGCAGGGACTACAAATATTAACCAAGGTGAGTGACACCCCCTCCCCATTTGGGTTATGATAGGAGCTGTCACTGAGCCACATCCTCTCTAGGAGACAGTCCATGCACCCAAGATAAAGTTTGAAGAGGCCCTTGAGCCAGAAAAGTTGTTTGGCAAAGTGCCTATGTCTTTTGTCATGTACTGTCTGGATTGGTGGGTTCCTTTCTTCAGGGTCCGAAGAGTTCCAAAAGCAAAACTGATCTCAGGAAATGCTCATGGTTATCTTTCTACTCCTGGGCAAGTCACTGGCCCTCTTTGGACCTCAGTTTCCTCTGGGGGGGTGGGGGACGGGTGGGAGGCTGAAATAACTTTTAAAGGTCCCTCTTTCCTGGTTCTGATATTCCAAGACTGTATTCTGAGCTACAGGCTGAATTCCTAGGCTTTCCAGGCCTTCTCTTCCCTGCTCCTAAAGGTAGAGGTGGCTCAGATTTTCCCATGGGCCTCAGCCAGAACATGCTTACCTGTTCTCTGCAATAGTGTGGCTCTGCATGTGATGACTGTTTCTCTGCCATCATGAAAATGTCCTTTATCCCGGAAGTTACGAGAAAGTTTACTACCACAGACCTTCATTAGGTCTCCCCCTGATCCAAGTTATCTCTGGTTGGTACTACAGAGAGTAGCTACATGGTAAGTGTCCACACTACAGAAACTTTGGGGATATCAAAGTACAGAAAGGAAGCTGTTGAGTCTGGAAGTGTTAATGCTCAAGGCATCACTATTCATTAAGTAGCTGACTCGGTATTACATGGTGATAGATCATGAAGAAGTTTAAGTTCATCAAGTTCTTCAACAGAAAGCAATCAGTGTATTGAAACTCCTGCTCCCCATCTTCTAGTTGGCCTGTTGTATGTTTGGGTATGATGACTTGTTAAAATACTAGTATGTCAGATTGGAAGAGGACATATAGCTCAGCTAGTTCAAACCCCTGTTCTACCAGGTGGGTAACTGAGAGCTAGAGAGGAGACAGCCAGTTTATGTAACAGTTTATGATAGTAAGTAACTATCCTCTTAGTGTGTAACAGTTAGATAGTATGTAACAGTTTATGATAGTCAGGAACAGGCTCAGGACCTCTAACTGCCAGTTCCATCTCCCTTATATTATTCCAAAGCAGAAGTCATCAAGACGGTGCTCTCCCCTTCATGCCTTTCCTAAATCTACACTCTAACCCTATTTAGTCTTATTTTTATTAAGTTCTAATAAGAGCAGCTTGAACTAGTTTCTATTTTACAACATATTTCAGTTAACAAACTGATAAAAAAAAAAGACACAAAATGAAACACTTCATAAGGGAGACATAAGAATTGCAAAGGCATTATGGTCTGGGATGTTCCATGCAGGGCAAGCAACATGACACAATGCAATATCCCCAAGGTGGTTGACATTCATAATAATGTCCCTGGATCACCAAAAAGGGTTAGCATGTTTCACCTAAGAAAGTAGGAATTTGTATAAAGCATTTTAAAAAGGGGGCCTGAGTGGCTCAGTCAGTTAAGCAACTACCTTCGATTCAGGTCATGACCCCAGGGTCCTGGGATCATGTCCAGCATCTGGATCCTTGTTCAGGGGGAGTCTGCTTATGCCTCTCCCTCTGTTGCTTCCCCCACCTCATCTCATGCTCTCTCCTCTCTTGCTCACTCTCTCTCGAATAAATAAATAACTTTTTTTTAAAAAGCAAAGTATTTTAAAAAGCATTACATCAAATAATAATAATAATAGTAATAATAATAATAATTAATTAATTATAGTCAGGTAAAACTTCAGCTATCTGGAAAACTCAGATCACCAAAATAACAAACCAGCCATGGTGGTCAAGGAAGTGACTGTGTGCAGATAGGTACATTCTACGGTGATAAGGCTGGTGTGAGTTTGGCGAGTATCTGCGGAGAAGAGCAATAAACAGCAAAGCCATGATCTCATCTTCTGTTTACACTTCAATTCCCAAAGTTAGTGATTAATTGTCCTTGTGTTTTGTTGCCAGGGCAAATTGTTTTTCTTTAAAACTCCCACTTATCTTAAATAAATAAATCATTAGTTTCAAAACAGAAGTGTCAAATGTCAAGATACTTCTGACATACTAAGCTAATGAACAAAACAATGAATGTATTAGAAGCTACTAGAGATAGGCAGAGCCTTTGAGAACTGTCCTTTAATAACTTTGAAAAGCAGCAGAATCATTCTTGCTAAGAGATTTTCTCATGCATCTTGGCTAAAATGTTAATCTAGAGGCTGCAAACACAAACACAACCTTAAAAGAACCCAGTTAGTGTAAATGATACAGTGGTAGGTAGGCCAAGTATGCATGGGCAAATAAATATACCAACCAGCTACCATATTGTGCTTCCCAAACGAAACTCACACAACATCAGCTTTTGCAACCAGTTCAGAGTCTCTACTTAGGTCCCTGAATTTACACAGGACCTCTGGCTCTTCCAAAGTGGGGAATTCTTTTAGCAAATAGGTCATTTTTGCCTCTGAGTCTTAACACAAACACAACCATTTCAGGGAAGATTCCAGTCATTTCTGAGTTATGAAGACCACCTATTAAATATAGTTCTATTTACACAATTTTCCTGTTCAAAAGTTTTTAGTGTCTTTCCTTTACTCACAGAATGAAGAGTCACACAGTGTTATCATGGTATTCAAGCTCAGTCTTTTTTTTTTTAAGATTATTTAAGATTTAAGAGAGAGAGAGAGAGAGAGAGAGAGAGAGAGAGAGAGCGCACGCATAAACAGCTCAGTCATAATCTCATTTCAACCTATCCTGCGATGTACCCTTCCTCCTATAATCCCCACAGACTCCCTGGCTTCTCATTGTTCTCAGAACAGCTCTCACATTTTAGTTCTTGACAACAAACATTTGTTGGGTAACTGCTATGCTCCAGGTCCCATTCCACCTCTGCCTCCGCACACTGAAAACACATCTGCAAAGAAAACAAAATCTCTAATCTCCTGCAGTTTCCATTCTGATGGGATCTTTCATTTCCTTCCGAAGTGCATTCCCAGTGCTTGTGTTCCCGCTGAAGCCCTTCTCACACCGTGTGATAGCCCTGTCTGTGTTTCTATCCGTCTGAACCCTGTCTCCCCATGCACAGCTCTTGTGCTTTGCTCACTGGCAGGCACCCACTGAACGCTCAATGAATGACCTGGAGTTTGTCTCTCTTCTTTGGAAATGTCAGTTTCTGTTGCATATGGAATCTATCCATGAGGTTGTCTAACTCTTTCTGAATTCTAATATTGAGTTATTTTCAACAAATAAGCCATTTTGTTGTCTATAGGAATGACAGATGTCGAGCTACTTCTGTTGGACCTACACAAGTGAATAAAGCACCGACTAAACACTACTTAGACTTAACCCTACTGTGTCTTTCCTCAAGTCCCAGAATCCTGAATCCCCTTTCTCTGGGTTTCTCAGGCTGTCTGGTCTGCTCATGGGCAGGCTCTCCCTCTTTTCTCCTGGAGACCAGTAGGGAAGATAATTTGGGAAGTTACTCATTTTGTTTCCTCTCTCTTTGACCCCAAAGGTAGAAACGGAAGAGCAGGTGCTGGCAACGTTCTGTGGCCGGGAGACTACAGACACAGAGCAGACCCCTGGCCAGGAGGTCGTGTTCTCTCCTGGCTCCTTCATGTCCGTCACTTTCAGGTCAGATTTCTCCAATGAGGAGCGATTCACAGGCTTTGATGCCCACTACATGGCTGTGGGTAAGTTGGAGAAGTGGGTGGCTCATCCCCAGGTCTCCCTTTCTCTCTAAAGACTAAAAGTACCATATGCTCTCTTCTTTACAATGAACACATACATACTCACCATGGAGATTCTGCCATTAATGTCTTACTGCATTCGCTCTATCACATATCTACCCATCTGTCTATCCTCTATCTATCCATCAATCCATTCTTTTTGATGCATTTCAAAGTAAATTGCTGACAGCAGTACACTTTTTCTTAAATACTTTAACACGCATATCATTTTGCTGAAGTGCAATATCTATCCACAATTTTCTTTCTTTGAATGTAAAATTTACATTCAATGAAATATACAAGGCTTAAGTACACTTGTTCAGTTTTGAGAAGTTTATTTGTATGTGACCCAAAGCCCTAATAAGATATTGAACTTTACCATTGACCCGGAAAAATTATCTTAAATTCCTTCCCAATCACACTCTGCTCCCATCTCCCTTAGAGGCAACAACCGTTCAAGTTTTTTTTCCACCATAGATTAGTGTTGCCTCTTCTTAAATTTCATATAAATGAACATATACAAAATATATTACTCAGGGTAAAGTTTTTGAGGTTCGCTCATGTTGCAATACATTGGTAATTCGCTCCTTTCCTGGCAGAGTAATTTTCCATTGCATGAATATTCGACAATCTGTTTATCCATTCTTCCACTGATGGGCACCTGCACTCTATCCATTCTTTTGGCTCTCATTAAAAGAGTTTCTATGAGCCTTCTTGTACTAGTCTTTTTGTGAACATATGTTTTCACTTGTATTGGGTAACTATCTAGGAGCAGTAGTATTGTTGTGTCATAGGGCAGGAGTATATATTAATTTTATAAGAAATTGCCAGACCTTTTCCAAAGCGTTTGTGTACCATTTTATATTCCTTCACCAACATATCAGAGTTTGATGTTGTCAATTTTTCAATTTTTAAAATTTAAAATTCTGGTGGGGTATGTAGCGCTATCTCATTATGGTTTCGATTTATACTTCCCTGGTGACTCATGATGTCATGCATCTTTTCATGTGCCTTTTGGCCATTTCTGTATCTGTTGGGAGATAATATACCATCAAATCTTTAAATTGGGTTGAGAACATACCTTTTAATGTTTACATTTCCACTGCCCAGGGAAGTGGGACATAGAAAGAGAGGGGCAGCATGGACTAGAAGTGTAGAGTGGGTTCTGGAGCCAGCCTACCTGGTGTGAATGCTGACTCCACCACTTACCATCTCTGTGACTTGGAGTAAGTTCTTTAAAGGCCCCAAGTGTCTGTTTCATCTTCTGTGGAATGTGGATGGTAAGAGTCCTGCTTGCTATTACCACAAGCATTAGAGGGCAGTGGTACCACCAGAAGTCAGCTTGCCTGGCCTCGAACCTGGCTTTCTGTGATCTTGAGTAAGCTGCCTTGCTGCTCTGAGTTCCAGTTTCCTCATTTGTAAATGGAAAGAATGGCTACTTCTGGGTTTTATGTGACGCTAACACAGGGAGTGAACCATATTATGTGCTCCTGTAGTCGTTGGCTGTTGTCTTCATCCTCACCCATGGACTGATTGCTCTGCAGATGTGGACGAGTGCACTGAGCGGGAGGATGAGGAGCTGTCCTGTGACCACTATTGCCATAACTACATCGGCGGCTTCTACTGCTCCTGCCGCTTTGGCTACCTCCTCCACACGGACAACAGGACCTGCCGAGGTGGGGCCCAGGAGTCACACTATATATCACCATTTTGTTCATGCTTCCCAATAAGATTAGGGGAGGCTCCATGGAGGGACAGATATGGAGTAGGAACAACTATAAATGAAGCCAGAGAGCTCTGCCTCAGACACCACATGGATGAAGATGCTGAAATGTCCACCAGCTGGGAAGTCTGGGTTTAGGTTCTCAAAGGACCACATTTGAGACACTCTAGCTTCTAGGCTCTCTTTCTTCCTCAGCAGCAGGAATTTCTTCTGTAAGTAACAATTCTGGCCAAGGTATAGGAAAACCTGGGTTTCCTGGTTCCCTCACTCTCAACCATGAGCTTGACTTCACCCAGCAGTTTCTTTTCCTCTCCTCTCCCATGCCCTCACAAGTTCCTCTGTGATCCAAAGAACCTCAATCCAAAGGAAAGATGTGGGAAGAGAGAAGCGAAGAGAGATAGCAAGAAAATGCCCCATTCCTTCTTTCTGTCTTCCTTTTCATGTCTAGTCAACATGACCACCCAGCTGTTGGGACCAGGTAGGGTAGTGATGGAGAAATGGAGAAATAGAAGGCTTCAGCCACTTTCCCTGAAGGCCACCCTGGTTAACGGGGTCATCGCCACAGAAGCAAATGGTGAAATGTAATCAATGCTGTAAAGGAAGTGTGGGCTCAGCACAGTCCTACCTGAGTCTACATGGCATAGCAAGCAAACATGTCCCAGAGATGGTGGCAGAGAGGGAAGAAGGGAAGAAGAAGGAAAAGGAGGGTGCTCCAGGCAGAGAGAATAGCTTCTGCAAATATTCAGAGACCTGATCGAACTTGGCATGTTTGGGGCATTGACAACAGATTAGTACGGATGGTTACAAGGTAAGAATCTGTGTTTTAAGAGGGTCACTTGGAAGCCAAGTGGGGGATCCTTGGAGGAGAACAAAGCTGGAAGCAAGACTTCCTTTTCTTCCTCCTTCAAAAATGTCCCTTGCTTCTAGAAAAAAAACCCATGTGACTCACTATTTTAAGGCAGGCACATACAGGAGTTTTCTTCAAGAGGGCGATATTATCCCTGCTCTTCATTCAGTAGGTGTTTACTGAGTATCTACTACATGCTAAGTACAGTGGGGGCTAAGAATGATCAGAGCTTCTGAATCTTTGTTTTCAGTGTCTCCTCTGCCTCCAGGAGCCTTTTTAAACATTATCTTCCTAATTTCCCCTAGCCATGAAATTTTAATACCACCGCTAATATTATCTATGTGTTTATGTACTCTGTCCATCTGTGTATTATGAATTAAAAGAGTAATCCCTCCAAAAAAAAACCCAAACAATTTTAGCCCCCATGGGGGCAATGTCACCCCCCAGAGAGTGCTTGGGGCAGGAAATGAAAAGAGATGGGGATTCAAGAAGATTCCAGATTCTCCTAACCATGCTCTGCAGCTCGCAGCTGTCGGAATTCAGGTTAGCCGTGCCCCCTCTCTGAGCCAGATTTCTCACTTGCAAATGGGCACAATAAATAGGGGCTTAGAAAGGATTGACATCCCAGATCTAGGATGGGTCATCCCAAGGAGAAAGTTTTGGTGGCCAGGGCTAAGCCATGGCCAGGATCCCAGGACACTGGGTCCTTTGTTGCAGCTACCATGGGGAACAAAGCAGAATCCCTGAGCTCAGGGAACCTACAATCTAGTGGGGGCAAGAAAATCCACCAGCAAATATACTGTATAATGTCAGGTATGGGTCAGCAGCAAGAGGAGAAACAGAAAGGTCAGGGGCCAGAGAGTGAGGGTCCTGTGTTGGATGAGGGATCAGGAAGACTTTGAACAGAGAATGGAGTTCTGGGCTGAGGGGAGAAAAAGAAAAAGAGGTCCAGATGATTTCCCCTACCACTCCATCTCAAAACGTTTCCATCTCAGACCTCTCCTTTCCCCTCACCAATACCAGAGAATCTGATGAGAAGGCTTATCACACTTACTGTCTTTGAGTCTTGACTGAAAATTACTAGGTGTGTGACCTTGGATAAATCACTTCTACCCATCAGTAAAATGGGGATAGTGATGCCTTCCCTGATTGCCTCTCAGACCAGTGGGAAAAAATTATATAGTAACAGATAAGAAAGGGGTTGCTGTGGCCATGGTTTCGGTGTGCCACATTGTTCTGCTATGTTTCCCACAGTGGAATGCAGTGACAACCTCTTTACCCAGAGGACTGGCGTGATCACCAGCCCTGACTTCCCCAACCCTTATCCTAAGAGCTCGGAATGCTTCTACACAATAGAGCTAGAGGAGGGTTTCATGGTCAGCCTGCAGTTTGAAGACATTTTCGACATTGAGGATCATCCTGAGGTGTCCTGCCCCTATGACTACATCAAGGTAAGCCTACAATGGATGTTCGCCCTGAGGATGCTGGGAAATCTCTGCTGAACTGGGAAAATTGATATTCTTGGCCCTTTACCTTCTCCCAAGATAGGGGACCAAGCTGCTTGCTTCCCAAAAGGTAATTACTTAAATAGCATCTACCAGCTTAATCAGATCCAGCCTAGGGAAATTCCCTGATTGAATGCTAACTCCTTGCCTCCTGTAAAATCCCTTTTGTCAAGTTACATGACATCATCATGAAGTAATACCAGAGGTGAAGGTCACGGGGAACATCTTAGTATTCTGCCTACCACACACAGTAGCCCAGGAGCTAGGCTGTGAGCCTTCTCCAGGCACTCAACTTCGTGGGGCTTCACTTTTTCCCCCATCCACAATAAGGGAGATAAGATGGAGATATCATCCAGGATTGTAGAAGTCACCAGATGAGGGTTTGAGAGTCCTGATCCTTGGAGATGGAAAAAAAACAAAAAAACCCCCCAAAAAACAGTTAGACATGTAGGAAGGACCTGGGCCTGGGAGTCAGGAAATCAGATCGGCTAATAGTGCTTACTTCCTTTTCTCCATTCCCCACTGACTCCATTCCAGGCCAAATCCCATCATCTCCAGCTGGTTTTCTTGCTTCCACCCTTGCCCTACATTGTCTGCTCTCCGTGGCAGCGAGGCTGATATTTATAAAAGCCAGATTAAATCAGGATTGCTCTTGGAAGTAAACATAAATTCCTCGACACCAAGTGGTGCTTGCCTGCCTTTCTACCTCATGCTATAGTACTCCTTCTGTTTCAGCCACTCTGGCCTCCTTTCTGTTCTTAATACTTGCTGGGCCCTTTCCTACCTTTGACCTTAACCTTTGCATATGCTGTTCTCTCTGCCTGGAAAGTATTCTCCCCTCTTCCTTATGTCTCAAATCCAATCTCAAAGAAGCCATCTGGGACCACTTACTTGAAGTTTTATTTAAAAATAAATAAAGTTTAGTCTAATATATAAATAATGAATTGGATAGGTAACATATATTTTACTACATAAATTATAAATACATAGCATATATTTATATTATATGTATATATCATCCTGATTATTTTTTATAATTTGTGCCACACCATGTAATTATTTTGCTTATTATTTATTGTCAGTCCCACTCCCCCATCCCTGTCATCCTTGACTAGACTGCAGATTCTGTGAGAGCAGAGGACTTTTCTATCCTATGCCTCTGGACAATGTTCTGTCCCTTTCTGAACCATAGGATATTCATCCTTGAGAAGAGGGTTATTAGCCTGCCTCATCCACTGCCAAGGCTGTTGTAATCTGTAAATGATAGAGTAGAGATGGAACTGTTTGGTGAATGGTAATGCCCACTAAGCACATACTATGGGTTCACATGGAGGCTTCCAGAAAACCAGGATGCCGTATAGAGATGGTCCCAGCAGCTGCCACCACTGCTCAAATGTAACCCTTTTTCTCTATCTTCCCCCTCACAGATTAAAGCTGGTCCAAATGTTTTTGGGCCCTTCTGTGGAGAGAGAGCCCCAGAACCTATCGACACCCAGAGCCACAGTGTTCAGATACTGTTCCGCAGTGACAACTCAGGGGAGAACCGGGGCTGGAGGCTCTCATACAGGGCAACAGGTAACGTGGCCGCTCTCTCCATGGGTCATGCTTGGTCACTGTGCTCAGCCTTCATGGGGCAGGGGCTGAGGGATGAGGGGTACAGGCCTGGGACTCGTCTGGGGATGTGGCAGGGCCCCCAGCTCTGCTACAGAGGAGTGTGGGACCAGGTACATTCTCTCTCCTGAGTCAGTTTCCCATCCATAAAATGGGGGCAAGAACAGCAATAATGGTGGATTTAGACTAGACATAGTTTTCAAACCTACTACACTTCAGAATCATATAAGCAGATTTTTAAAAACAACAAACAAACAAACAAAACCCCACCTGATTTCCTGAACTCTACTGTTTCACACTGATTCATTGGGCCTGGAGAAAACCCTCCCAGCTCAGTTGTCTCCAAGTCCAGGGCAGGGATTCGAGTGTGCGCCTGTAGCTCATAATGTTTCATAATGGCGGCTTGACTCCTGTGGCCCCAGACTAGTAGCGCCCACAGGCATCATTCCCCAGGACCCCGAGGCAGCCTGTCCTGGCCCAAATCCTGGTAGAGCCACTTGCCCCAGGGGTCTGCAGTAAACCGAGGAAGAAGAGGGTGCTGGGTGTGGCTAATCCAGCTCGTAGAGCTGATATCCTGGTCTTGCCTGTGTTATCACATTGGTGTCTAGTTCTAGGGAGAGTTTGTCCAGTAAAAAATGTCAGGGATAGACTCAGGCCTGGGAATCCTGTCCCAACATAGCCTTTGGAAGGGAACGCTCAGAGGTGTATGGTCACAGGCTCTCTAACACTTTGAAGAATGGTCTTGGGGAGAAAGAGTCATTAGAGTCATCCTGAGCAGCCCAAGAGGACAAATTCTGCACCATGAGAGCAAATTACAAGGAGATAGATTTTAGTTGAATAGAAAAATACTGCTCCTTTGATCAGAGGTGTCCAGTAAGAAAGGTACAGGTTTGGGAGGTATTGAGTTCCCTGTCACTGTAGAAATACAAAAAGGTGTTTGATGTCTACTATGGAAGATGTTGTAAAGGCAGCCTCAGACAAGGGTTGCACTCAATGACATTTAATATCCTGATCAACCCTGAGTTATGATGAAATCTTTTGGCCAACCACCTCATTTTGCAGATGAGGAACTAGAGGTCCAAGTTGGAAAGTCACCTTCTCAAGGTTCCAGAATAACTCTTCAGGGCCTAGAATGTGTAAGCCCCCAACACCCAGTTCTGTGGGTTTCCCCTGCACCACACCTTGCACCCCAGGGGCTGGCCACCTGCTGCAGACTTTTCCTTGTTTTCTCACCCACCATCATTTCATTGCTCCCACCAGGGAACGAGTGCCCAGAGCCAAAGCCTCCTGTCCACGGGAAAATTGAACCCCTGCAAACCACATATTCCTTCAAAGACCAGGTGCTCATCAGCTGTGACACAGGCTACAAAGTGCTGAAGGTACAGGGTCCTGCCAGGGGAGGGAGGACCACCAGGCCAGAGGAATGCTCCTGGGCCTCCCAAGGCAGATGGGCTTCCAGAGCTTGTCATGGTCCCACCATCGTATTTGCTAACTTCCCCATAAACTTCCACTGTGTTCCAGAAATTCCAATCCTCTGAAAATCCAAAGCATGCATCCCAGATTTTCACTTCTGAAAATGACACAGAAGTCTTCTATCAGAGCTTGGGCTGATTTGAATATCAAAAGCAAATCGAGATCCATTCAGCCCTACAATCAGGACACATGACCTTAACAAAGATCATCAATCAGGCTTACTGGGGGAGACCAGGACAGGAAGTGGAGATTTTAGAGGTGGCAGACAGATATTGCTTGCTCTCCTAGGAATCACCTGGCTAATTTAGAAATAATGTAAAATCACCCCCCTGGCCTCTCACTTGAGATGAATTAAAGCAGAATATCTGGGGGCGGGGTTGGTGATTGGTTTTTCGGTTATGTTACCCATTGAGTCTGGTGTGAGCCAAGCTAGAGGAAGGCTCTCAAGGAATGGGTCACCACGTAGGGTCCCTACCACAGCACCACGTCACTTATTAGAAATGCAAACCATGCTCTCCAAGCCAGGCCCACTGAATCAGAAACTCTGGTGGTGGGGCCAGTGGTCTGTGCAAAAGATACTCATGTCTACTCATGTTTGACAGCCACGGCTCTAGAATGAGAGTCAGGGGTACAGTGTTCTCCTCTCAGACAGTTGTCCAAGCCCTTTCTTCCACACAGTCTTTGCCCCTCTCAAGAGTAGGAATGGGGACCATGAATTCAGCATCTCTCTTTTCCCTATCATCGAGCTTGCCCTTGGAGGCCCGTGGTTGGAAAATCTCAGTCAAGGACAACTGGGTTTGGAATTTGAGCAGGTTATACTGGAAAACAACCGCCAAGCCCACCTGTCCTCCTTTCCTCCTTCTTGCCACATCTTCTTCATGTTTCTTCCTAGGATAATGTGGAGATGGATACATTCCAGATCGAGTGTCTGAAGGATGGGACATGGAGTAACAGGATTCCCACCTGTAAAAGTAAGGAAACAAAATTGGTGTTTGATAAAGATAGTGAACTCCCCAACACTGGTGGGTTCCGACCAGAGACCACATAAAGGTGAAAACCTGACAGGTGCTCTCAGGGATGGGTGCAGGAATTCAGCAAACACATGAGGGCTGGACCAAAAGGCTATTAATGTTTCTTTGGGCAATAAGACATCAAGATTCTGAAGGAACCTTCTTGTTGGTCCCAGTTTACTTCCTAAATATTAATATCACCTCTGCCTACAGACAGGTTGCCAGACTTGCTAAAGGAGTAGCTTGTCCCCAGGTTTGAAATGAGCTCTGAAAATTGCTAATTCAGGAAACTATTTCAGCACCAGTGCCCAGAGCTCAGTGACCTTGCCAGTCTCCATGTGGCCATCAGCCATACCCACTAAGGTTTCTGGAATAGCTCATGATTTAGGGGCTGTCAGGAAAGACTGTGAGGTCTGTGCACTGGGTCTGTGTTAAAGCAGGGGACACAGCTCTGCATTGGCTCTTGAGACCCAGAGTTCTTGCAGTGGTTCTGCTCCTAACCCACCTTGCAACCATGGACCACTATGGATCTGCTCTGCTCCTAACCCACCTTGCAACAATGGATCCTTCACCTCAGATTAAAATAAAAAGTTGAACTAGCCTTAATACTCTAGAATATATTGGGGCATTTCTCAAATAATGTAGACCATATAAAGCACTTAGTGAGCATTGTAAAAATATACCAGCCACCACAGTGTCCCCCTATCCAGTAGTTCTAGTTCGAGACTTGTAAAGTCCCCCACCTCATCCAGCACGTGGCTCTCATGTGATGCTGTGACTGAGTTCTGTGGGAAGGACTGTGCAGGGCAAAGCAAGGGGACATTCTGAAGGAGGAAGGAAAAGAGAATGTGGTGTGCAGAGGGCAGGATATTTTTAAAGTCAGAAACCTCTAGATCAAATCCAGACTCAACCAGTAGGATGTCCCTAAGCCATGCACTCAGACTTTTGGCCTCAGTTTCCTGTATTCTTGAATTCTTGATTATTCAAAGGACCAGTTGAGTTAATGTACATATCGTACCTGTGGATCAACTGGGAATAAATGAAAGCCCCATAAAAGAGTCTTTCTTCCCCCCACCCCGCTCCACAGCAAACCTCCTCACTCAGCAAAGGTTTTTCTCTCATTCATGCTTTTGGAAGGCGGAAAACTTGAATAATAATTTTTCCCCTAATAAAGCATGCATGCCTTTTTGATTATAACAGAATTTCTTTTTTTTT
>LNAC01000533.1:408181-458410 GCA_002007465.1 Ailurus styani | reverse complement strand
TTATTTTTCCCTCCCTACCCCCCACAGCCCCCCACCCTGCCCCTCAAGTTCCTCATATCAGAGAGATCATATGATAATTGTCTTTCTCTGATTGACTTATTTCGCTCAGCATAATACCCTCCAGTTCCATCCATGTCGTTGCGAATGGCAAGATTTCGTTTCTTTTGATAGCTGCATAATATTCCATTGTATATATATACCACATCTTCTTTATCCATTCATCTGTTGATGGACATCTAGGTTCTTTCCATAGTTTGGCTATTATAACAGAATTTCTGATAAGAGTAACACACTACTGTATTTGATGGTACCGTTTTATGTGACTTCTGTTAGTACCTGTTATGTTAGAATGCCTGTCATTTTGTACTGGACAAAAGAAGCTTTTTTTTTTTTTTCTCCTGAATATGACCTGGTTCTTCCAGGATAGCCTGGATTAGAATTCTTAGAATCCCCATTCAGACATTCCTGGCTTCTCTGCTCATTCACTGAGCAGGTTCTTACTAAGCATCTCTCCACCCCAGGCATGTGCTGGGTTCTAAGGGAGGGGCAAAGATGAGCAAGACTGAGAAATTTCAAGCCCCAAAGGATTGTGGCAAAAGAGGTGGGGGACAGATAAGAAGTGTGCATGTGTAGTGAAGTCACTTGCATTGGAACAGGAAGTGGAAATTATGGGGGGTTGTCCTGACCCTGCCTCCACCTTGCCACAGTGACCCGAGGC
Source organism: Ailurus styani (assembly GCA_002007465.1). Classification (NCBI taxonomy): domain Eukaryota; kingdom Metazoa; phylum Chordata; class Mammalia; order Carnivora; family Ailuridae; genus Ailurus; species Ailurus styani. Next base: position 457,692 of record LNAC01000533.1, on the reverse strand, counting down.
AAGTCCTGCTCCCCCCTGAATGTGGTGTGCCAGATGAAGGCTTGCACCAGATGAATATGAAGCTCGCCCCAGGGGCAGAATGCTGTAATCCTCGTGAGCCAGGACTTATGACTGTGCAAATTCTCAGAATGGTACAGGTTCCACAATCCCAAACTCTCACCCATACCGGCTGTACCTCAATGGCGCTCTTAATCAGCCTAGTGGAGCGATTTCTGTATTTCCTGCATGAACTGTTTCTGCTTTGCTTGCTAATTTTTCTCTTTCTCTTCTTTCTCTCCCTCTCTCTTCCTCTCTCTGCTTCCTTTCCCTGCAACTCCTGACCCTTCTTTGATCTTCGCCCTGGTGGCAGAAACTGAAATGGATGAGGAGAATGAACTCGGGTCAGAGCAAGAGACAGAGTGAAGGACGGGACCCCACAGAGTGCAGACGTCCAGGAATGGACCACTCACAAGACCCTGGGGCCCCAGAGCGCCTGAACCCCTCCCCACCCCGCCAACACTCCATTTCTAATGTCTGTGCAGATTAGTGTGGATGCTGAACAAGGCAACACAATCAAGCAGTTGAAACTGTTGTGTAAAGAACTGTCTTCCACTGGAGGGCTCACCCATCATCAATCAGTACACTGGAAAATAATGAAAGGATGAGAGGGATTTTTTTTTTAGCACCTCTGAGTGGACACTACTCTTCTCAAAGGACAAATGACTTTGGTCCTAGAGATCCAAGATTTCATATAAAACCACATGGCCCTCAGCTGACCAGATCAAAGTGGGCCCTGGTTCCTAATCCACTCCACACTTGAAGCTGAAATGGGCCAGAAGGCCTGTGACTTGATGACTTTAATATTTTTATCTCTTGCTCCTTTCTAACAACCATGAGTAGGTGAAACTAACAATAACTCACAGAGCTTAGGTTTCGTAGGAAATCTAGACATAGCCTCATCCACGTAAGTTTCTATTCCACATGGACCTAACACGGGCCCGAAAGTGCATTACCGAGGTTTGGTCCTCTGGGCTGGGGCTTACAAACCTCACATTTTTGAAAACTCCCTGATTAAAGGTTTCAAAAGATAGGTATCACCCTCGAAAGCAGCAGTCCTCAGCTTCGGCGCCATGGGACATCAACGGGTCACATGATAAAGGGCTCTGTGGGGGTGGCAGGAATCTCTGCTTCAGCCTGAACAAAACCAGAGAAGGGCATCAGAGAAGCCCTGCTTTATGCCGGGATTTCTCAGTCTGTGTGGTGATTCAATGGGCTCTTGATGCGGGCAGAACCCTGCAAGGGTGGACGAAGGCAGGCACATAGATTGTGGTGTCAGCCTAGGGCAGGGGTGCCCCTGAGAGCAGAGAGCAGGTGGGCAGTAGAGAGGAGCATCAGTTTGATCAATATGTTTAAGTCCCCAAAGTGTAATGGATATTGTACTCAGTGAGACAGAGGGATCCTAATTTAGGCAGGAAATTTGATATAGGCCGCCATAATGGCAGTCCCAGGCAGCAGAAGATGCATCAGGGAGATGAACAGAGGCCTCTGTGAGGAGAAAGGAGGAGGCAGCCCTATCCAATTAGAAGACTGGGAAAAGAGTTTAAAGAAGAAGCAGTGTTTGACCAAGGCCTCAAGGTGGCCAGAGTATGGACCCAGGGGTCCCCTTTGTGGGGAAAGCAGGTGAGAGAGTGGCACAGTCAGGGGTCTGTGATGCTGGAACACAGGGGTACCGAGGACAGGGATGAAGAGGCGCTGGGGTAGGGGCCGTCCCTGAGGCTGGAGGGCCAGGGGGAGCCCATGGTGCATCATTCTCCAGAAGTCCCGGATTGTGGCAGAGCAGCACACTCAGGACGGCCCGTCAAGAAACATGTGTCTGAAGGAAAATAAATGGCAGCCACAGGTGGCAGCAGAGACAGAGTGTGGGCCGGTGCATCCCTACCCAGAGAATGATGAGAAAGGGAGACCAAGGGAATGGAAAAAGGAAGGGAGGGCACTGTGATTCCAGGGTGTGGAAGTGGCCAGAGGGAGCGTTAGGGAGAGGATGAGACCCTTCCTAAGGCAAGGAAGCGAGACCAGCTAAGGAAGCAGGCTCTGGTTTAACACCTTCGCTTGTGCCATGTAGGCTCAAGGCGACAAGGAAAGGGAAGTCATCTCTAGGTCCCAGAGAGACATGGCTGTTCACCTGTCACTGTAGACCTGGGGATGCAAGCATACCACCCCACTCGCCACACCCAAGCTGAGTCACCCTCTGTCTTATACTACTTCTCACCTCTATCTGGCTCTAGGGCCAGCTAAGTTACTTCTCTGCAGTGAGAGGAAAGCAGGCCCTCTACTCAGGGAATCTCTCCCCACCCTTGCCGGCCAAGTAACAGGCTCTTAATAGCCGGACCAGCTAGCCGTGTCCAAGCCCAACCCTGCAATTCCTCCCCCCGGAACTAGGTATTAGGTCCAGAGAATACTTTAGGCAAAATGAACTGTTAGAACAAAGTTAAGAGAGACAAGAATAATACCAAGATCCAGGCACCGCTCACAGGCATTTCCCAAAAAAAAGGAAGAACAATCTGCTTTGAAACTCAGCAGGAAAATACATTTAAAACTGTGTTATGGCTTCAAATAATAGATATTATCGCCTCTTGTGATCCTAGTGCTGACCCTCACTCACACAGGGTGGAAGAGTGTCTCCACTTCCAGTTGATCAAAACGAAAGGGAACGATTTGTCCAAGGGGATTAGAGGTCAAGACAAAACATTAGCCAGTTCTCCTGGCTTTTGCCTTCCTTGTGGATAGGGGACACCTGCTTCTGCCCCCAGCCTTCACCTCTCTCCTCCACAATGGAGGGCCTTGGTATCATCTCTGTTTTAGATTAGGTAATTCTTTAGTCAATCAAAATGATTAATTGAGAGTTCTAAACTTAAACACTACAATTTCTGGCTAACATCTCAAAGGCAAATTGCCCTTTCTCAGTTTCCCAGGGGAAATTGGAAATTCTTCTTTTTGGAATGCTGTCCTCTGAAATTACCAGAGGTTAATAGTTAATGTCCATCAGTACCCAGTTAATATTGATTTTAAGCCATTTTAAGTACAGAATAGATCCTTAAGAACCATCAGTTGGTTTTCTTAAAAGAACACTGGATTTAAAGTCTAGGCTAGTTTTCTGTTTGTCACACTCACTGTGTGACCTTAGGCCAGTCAAGTCTCCTCTCTGGGCTCATATGTAAAGTTAAGATGATATTCTGGATTGTCTGCCTTGGGGTTCCTTAGCAGCTACAAAGTTCTATGATTCCTCTGTGACTCTTCAACTCTGGCATAGGCCGTTAGACCTAAAATGAAGATTTCCTTACAAATGAACACCACTCCCTAAAGGAAGACCCTGACCAATTGGGGCCTCAACCTGTGACTTGGTTTCTGGGAGACTCATGCCAGGCTCTGGGCTGGTGACACCCCTAAGACCACCTCTGAGGAGCAGGCGTACTACTGCCAGGCCCAACATCCAGCCCCCAGCAACTGGACAACATAAGCAGGTGAATGATGAAAACCGAGTCTACCCAGGACACCACCTTCTGCCTTCTGTGACCAAGCAAGATGCCTGTGGAGAGCCAGCAGAGTGGGTCCATGTCATCCTGCAGGAGCTGCTTTCTTTCTGTTTGATTTTGGGTTGTGTATGCCAAGCGCCGATGTGAGCACGTTAACAGCTCTTACTCAGCACATGGTGGGTCAGGAAGAACTGAAGCTTCTTCTGTTTGTGTCAGCCAGAGTGTTTTTCACTGAGCAAGAAACTTCATGTTTGGGCAGGAGAGACTAAGAGGATTGCACAATAGAACTGGAATTCAAGGAAAGGGCTATGTGGGGGAAAGTCTGGGGTCTGCTTAGATCCCAGTAGTTCTGCCCCTGCCCTGCAGTTGACACCAGGCTGGGTGAGTTGGCCACCCAGTAGTGCCACAGTGGATGGGAGAGATCCCCAAAAGCAGCACCACCTATGGCTGCACAGGCCCTCACCATTTTCATAGACTGTATCATTGCTCTTTGCAGGTGTGTGCAGTTCACAACCTGCACATCTGTATGAGACAGCCCCAAGAAGAAGAGCAAAGGCTAACTGAGGGGTGTCACTCTCTTCTCTCAGTTGCAGACTGTGGAGCCCCAGCAGAGCTGAAACATGGGCTGATCACCTTCTCCACCAGGAACAACCTTACCACATATAAATCCGAGATCCAATACTCCTGCCAGCAGCCCTACTATAAGATGCTCCACAATAACACAGGTGAGCCCTCCGGGCTAAACCAGCCCCCTCCTGCCTCACACCATTTGGGTCTCAGGGTTTGATGGGGGGCTGCAGCAGCCAGACCACAGGCTAAAGTTTGGGAGGAACTGGGAGGGGAAACACTTAGGGTCATGCCTCGCCTGTCCCTGCCTCAGGCTGACGTCCCAGGGGTTAGGGCACAGGGTGCCCCAGCACCCACACAGGCACACCCAGAGCCCCTGGCAGAGAAGGAACCCTCAGGCGATGGCAAAGCCCTGCAGTTGCCTCCTCCACAGACTGGTGCTAAGAAAATTCTTCTAATTTCTCTAAGCTTCTAAGTCCTCACTTTCCAAAAGGGGAGCAGTGGTATAATTCATAGAGCTAATGTAAGACTCAGGCGAGATGGGGGACACCAGCGTGGTTTCTTTAAGAGTTTATTAGGTGGGGAAAGGAGGGAAGGCAAGTGAGCCACAGAGAACTGGGGTTGGGGGAAGGTGCCTGAGGGGGAGGAAGTGCCTGCTGGGGGGGTGGGGGAAGAGGGGCCAACAGTCAGGAGTCCGATTGTGCAGAGCTCCAAGCACCCTGCTGAAGAGTGTGCTGTTCGTTTTTGAGGGCAATGGGGAGCCGTTGGTGATTCCAAGCAGAGGGAAAGCATAGGTTCCCATTTTAGAAAGATCCTTCAGAATGGGATCAGGAAGGAGATAAACCATAAGAGACTCTTAATCTCACAAAACAAACTGAGGGTTACTGGGGTTGGGAGGGTAGGGATAGGGTGGATGGGTTATGGACATTGGGGAGGGTTTGTGCTATGGTGAGTGCTGTGAAAGGTGTAAGCCTGATGATTCACAGACCTGTACCCCTGGGGCTAATAATAAAAAAATTGAAAAAAAGAAAGAAAGAAAGAAAGAAAGAGAGAGAGAGAGAAAGAAAGATCCTTCAGGTTGCAGGGAGGCCTGGCTTAAAGAGCATGGCATCAGAGAGACCATTTGGAAGACTTGCAGTTGTCCACCATAGAAGAATTAAGAACCCAGATCTATTTTCCATGTGCTAAAAATCAACCCTTTCTCCCTCTTCTCTCGCTTTTTTTCACTCTCCTAGGTATATACACCTGTTCTGCCCAAGGAGTCTGGATGAATGAAGTACTGGGGAGAAGCAAGCCCACATGCCTGCCAGGTACCTGACTCTCAAGCCCTCTGCCTCCAGCTCTCCCATCCAAGGTGCTCTGGTTGTTGATGGAGTGGGCATGGGGACCATGATGCTTTGGTTCTTTGTTAAAAGATACCTCAGAAGATAGAGAAGCCCAGCCTCACACCTTTGCAAACCAACCAGCCTCTATATTCAGCCTGTGCTATCACACCAAAAGCCTTCCTGTCTCCTTTCTCTGCAGTTTTGCTCCCTTCCCACCAGGCTTTCCTTCCAAAGGTTTGTGTGTGCACCTGCTATGCACCAGGGAAATCAGGAAAGTGGGCATCCTATCCTCAAGCACTCACTGTGCTGTAGAGGATATGAGCAAAAAAAGACAAATATCAAATAATTATAGGACAGAGAAAGAAGTTCTTCCAAAGAGCAACCTGTTCAAATCTTACTGACTGCTATGACCCCGTGGTTCACCTACCAACTCCACTTTAAAATGAAAAAAGAATTTTGTGGTAATAGAAAGTGTCACTATGTGTAGAGATTTGGGGGACAGTTTGTAGATATTTGCTTTAGCATTAAAAGAATGGGTGATTGGCATTGCAATCGTAGTGCACACTTACATTCAAATCAGCTTACTAGAAAATTATAGCCTCAAATGCACACTGTAGGGTAAAACAAATAATCCACACCAAAAAAATTAATAGTGGCACAGAAATTTATACTTGTAATAAAAGCAAGAATAGCAGAATTTATTTAATTAATCAAGCAGAATTAATTGAAAGACACAACCATTCAGGACAGCACTGGGGATCGATGCTGATCCCATCTGCATGTTCACTGAACAGCAGGAGCTTTGCAGTGTAGTTAAATGTCGAGTGACATTTGTACTTTATGAATAAGAGCACTGGGAAAACTAAGTGTATTATCTGAATGGTACATTTTAGTAACCCTCAATGTCCACTCAGTAAGCTTCTAGATATTAGATTTAGATATTAAAATGGAAAGACAATGGAGTTGTCTACCATTATCCTTAAGAACCAAAGAAAATGTTAGCATTCCATGTTGGCCATCACAGTTGCTGTGAGCGTCTAGAGAAGGAGGATTTCACTGCCTGTGGTAGTCTGGGAGTGGAGGGGTGAAGACTGGTTAGGAAGACTTCACTTGGGAGGGGTTTAGGCCTAAGAAAGAACTTGGAGGAGGTGAAGTGGGGGAAAGGTCAACCCACTCATACTCTGCTGATCCCCATCATCTCATTTAGGCTTAGTCCAGACCACGCCCAAGGGCACAGTTGGTGAAACCTCAGAGAGGATGGGGAATGGTGGATCTGTGGCAAACTGGAAAAATCTAATTCCCATTTTGCGAAAATACCATGTGGGTCAAAGGAAAAAGCATTTCAGGCAGATTCCACCCCAGGCAGCCACCCCAGGCAGCCACCCCAGGCAACCTCTTGAAGGGGAAGAGTCATTGAGCTGGGAGTCAGGGGCTTGGGTCCTAGTCCTGGTGCTGTCATTTTCTTATTGTGATCTGTGGTAAGTAATCTCACCTCTCTGAGGCTAGGATTCCATACCTCAGAAGTGAGGGAGCAGGATAAGGTGATCTGTAACATTCTATGATCCTTAATGGTCATCATCCTCAATATTTATACAAAGCATCTTGGAGACAGGGAATCATGAAATTCTTTTAATACCTGGTATTGGGAAGAACCATGGTTCACCACGGGACCATGCCAGAGATTTCTAAATTCTTCCCTCCTAAAACATCAAAATTAAACAGAAAAGCAAGCCAGGAAGGAGAAAGCCATTTTTTCTAGCATCATAATGTCCACCTTTCCAAGGAACCTTATTAAGCAAATATTATTTGCCCTTCATCTTACATGTGAGAAAACTGAGGATCTTTGAGGTGTAATGATTTGTCCAAGGCTACCCACCGAGTTAGGGGCAGAGCTGGAAGGTGAAGCCAAGACTTTGATATCAACATAAGCAATGCTGAGCCATTCTTGACTCTGATTGTGTTTCATGCCCTCCTCATGGACCCAGAATTCTAGAATACCACGGTTTTGTTTTAAGGGCCCTCCCTCAGTACCTCCAGTGCTCTAGAGCCCAGCTCTAGTTTTTCAAGAAGATTCCTTCGTTCCAGGAAAGACTGGATGGAGAATGGTAACAGCCAAAAAGAACGGCCTCATTTCAATGAGCTCTCTCAAGGCTTGTTGCATCATTCAACCTCTTGAAAGTACAAAAGCATATCAAGAAGAGAAACAGACTTTAGTGGAGAAAATGAAGCAAGAGTTAGAAGAAACGGGTTCTTCTTCTGGCTCTGTCGCTAATGACTTTGAGTATGTCACTTGCCTTTTCTGAACCTCGATTTCTGCATCTATAAATTAGTGATTCTCCAAGCTTTCCCAGCTCTGACACTGGAGAAAGGCACCATTCAGTGCTGGCTTTGTTGTTAAGCATGGACTCAGCCACAGGTCCGGCCCTCACCAGTTCAGGGCCTTTCAGCACTAAGTGAGATATTGTGCAGGGCCAGTCACAGATCACCTTGAGATGTCACCTCATAGGCTACAGCAAGAGTCTGGCATTCCACTCTGAAAGACCAGGCTGCAGAAAGTTAGCAAAGGCCAGCTCACATCTGGCCTGGTGTGAATGACAGGGTGCCTACGGATCATGTAAGAAGCCTTTGGCTTCAGGAAGAAGAACATCTGAAAAACATTAGGCTGCTGAAAGCCTGACCTCCCAAAGTTGCCAAGAAAATTCAAATGTTCCTTGGCCTTTAAAGGATCGTTAAAAGAGTCCAGGACCAAAGAGTGTAGCCTGGCCATTTGCAAGCAGGAGGAAGACCACTCTCTCATCAGACTTTCCTCCCAGGCCTAAGAACCCTGCTGGGAAGGATACTGTGAGCTTGTTCTTAGCCCGCGGAGGAGTGGTGCTGAAGACCCCCTGCTCATGGGCCAAAGGCACTGGGCTGCAGGAGGCTGGTGGTGCATGTGCATGCTCGGGGTACAACTCAGTGGAATCAAGTTTGATCAGACTTTTCTTCTTCCCCTGAAGGTACTACAAGGTTCCTGGGTGCAATGATGGGTGGCCCAGAGCAGGGCCTGTGCATCATTGCTTGTAGATTATGCCACCTTTCCCTAACCCTGGATACCCTGGGCACCGCATTCAGAGCAGGAGTCCTTTAGGCTGAAGAAGAAAAAGTTACAGAGCCCATGACCATGATTTGTATGTGTAATGAGGCACTGTGGGATATAGGACAAGACATTGATCTTAGAATCCAGTTATGCCCTCTGCTAATGCCCCTGTAAACTTCATAGCCATGTGATCTTAGGCTAATTGTCTACCCTCTGGAGAGTTTTACTCACCTATAAAATGGGGGTGACCAGGGAACATGAAATAAAAGTTGAGGGAATTTGGAATTTGAAAGATCCACAGAGATCATATTGACCAAATTCCTCATTTAGCATATCAAAAATTTAAGTCCAGACAGACAAATCTACTTACCCAGAGTCACACAGGTCATAGGAGAGAAAAAGCCAGGTCAAGGCCCCAAGTATCTTGGCTCCCAATCCAGTGTTTGCTGTGACCTGCAAGACAGTCTTTTAGTTTCCTTCTATCTCTCAAAGCCCATGACCTACAGTTTCCAGAAGTTTTCTAAGTATCCATACAGCGTAGACCGCTTCTGGAATATGAGATCATCCAGGCCAAAGCGACCTTGACTGGAAATGTTTCGGGATGGTGGAGGCCCATGCATGCAGTGGTCTGATCCATACATGGCACTGCTGGCTAAAGGAGGGCCAGACCACACCCAGGCCAACTAGAAAGACTTAGGTCAAAGGTCACGCCCGTGCAGAGCTCTCCTGGGCCACCATGCCCCTGTGAGGTCGCATAGGGTCCCATGGTGGCATAATCTACAGTGGATGAGATATGAATTTCTTTCGGTGGCTCTTTGCACATAGCTGATCTGACCAGTCTCTCTCTCTTGTCCCCATTCCCTCCTTCTCCTTACAGTGTGTGGTCAGCCCTCCCGCTCTTTGCCGAACCTGGTCAAGAGAATCATCGGGGGCCGGAATGCTGAGCCTGGCCTCTTTCCGTGGCAGGCCCTGATAGTGGTGGAGGACACCTCAAGGGTGCCAAACGACAAGTGGTTTGGGAGTGGGGCCCTGCTCTCTGAGTCCTGGATCCTCACAGCAGCCCACGTGCTGCGCTCCCAGCGAAGGGACAACACAGTGATACCGGTCTCCAAGGAGCACGTCACTGTCTACCTGGGCCTGCACGATGTGCGGGACAAATCGGGGGCTGTCAACAGCTCCGCGGCACAAGTGGTACTCCACCCAGACTTCAACATCCAGAACTACAACCATGACATAGCTCTGGTGCAGCTGCAGGAGCCAGCGCCCCTGGGACCCCACGTCATGCCCATCTGCCTGCCAAGTCCTGAGCCTCATGGCCCAGCACCCCACATGCTGGGCTTGGTAGCGGGCTGGGGCATCTCCAATCCTAATGTGACAGTGGATGAGATCATCAGCAGTGGCACGCGGACCTTGTCAGACGTCCTGCAGTACGTCAAGTTACCCGTGGTGCCCTATGCAGAGTGCAAAACCAGCTACGAGTCCCGATCGGGGAACTACAGCGTCACGGAGAACATGTTCTGTGCTGGCTACTATGAGGGTGGCAAGGACACGTGCCTCGGAGACAGCGGTGGGGCCTTTGTCATTCTGGATGACTTGAGCCAGCGCTGGGTGGCTCAAGGCCTGGTGTCCTGGGGGGGCCCCGAAGAATGTGGCAGCAAGCAGGTCTATGGGGTCTACACGAAGGTATCCAACTATGTGGACTGGGTGTGGGAGCAGATGGGCTCCCCACAAGGTCTGGGGGAGCTCCAGGTGGAACGGTGAGCTGACTGACATTCTCAGGGCCTGCCTGCCCTTCCCCAGCCTGAGAGAGGCTGTACACGCACTTCTAATGGCACACTCCAAGTTACTCACCAGACCAAATGGAAAGGAACACGCTGTTCCCATCCTCCCAAGACAGCCCCTGGGGCTCTGAGAGGCAGCAGTGTGGTACAGGAAAAGGCTTTACACAAGAGGCCTGGGTCCATGGCCCAGAGCAAGTCCCTTCCCCTCTGTAGGCCTCACTCTCCGCTCCCAGTACAATGAGGGAGCTAGCCCTCTGGCCAACCCCAGCACTCCTTTCTGGGAGGTCTTGACCCAGTGGCCTTGTACACTCCTACTCACCTATCAAACCCTTCGGTCCCACTGTTGGTGTGCTTGAGCCCAGATTTGACTGTTAGAAAATCTTACCTTATGTTGAGCTGAACACTGAGTCCATATGTTTTTCCCAGATCAGCCTAGTCTAGGCTATACAGACAAGTCCAGTCCCTTCTGGGGGAAAGCGCTCCGATTTGAGGAGACAGGGATGAGACCTCCAAGGCCCTGTCTCCTAATGTGATTGTCTTGGGCTACTTTTGTCCCTTGGATTTCTCTCCCCAAAGCTTCTTGTATTCCAAGCCTTATCCCTGTGTTCTCTATTAAAGGAAATCTCTCTATTAAAGGACAAAGAGAAAGCTGGAAAGCTTTGTGGTGACTAGGGGGAAGAGAATATCAGTGGGAGGCTCCCCATCTTTGATAACTTCTATAGTTGATTCTGAACACATCATTTAGACTCATACGTCACTCTCCAATACCAGCTGACAAAACAGGTGTCCACACCTGCTGCTCCAGACAAGCATGAAGCAAACTTCCAGCTCTGAAGTGTATTATCTGAAAAGGCCACCTGAGCCCCAGCCCCAGGCTCAGAGACTCAACTGGATTGCCTGGAAGAAAGGGAAGGCCCACACTGTGCCCCACTGTGCTTCTGGGCATGAAAATGGAAGGAGTGGGCTCAGGACATTAGGAGTAACCCGATCGCACCAGACTGCTCAGTGTCCCCACAGTCTGAGCTCTTCAGAGAATCCACCTGGCACAGATGTTCAGAGAGATCCACTCCTTGGGTTTCCAGGAGCCAGACAAGGGAAGAGGAGACTTGCCCATGAAAGACAATGAAAGGAGACCCACCCAAGAGTGCTGGGTTCTAGCCTCAGCTCTGCCCCTAACTGGCTGTCTAACCTCTCACAAATCACTTTCCCTTTGTGGGCCTCAGTTTCCCCATCTGTAAAAGGAAGACATTAGATGCCCCTCGGGGTCCTTCTAACTCTAGCATTCAGTCTTCTGACTGCCAGCTGCCTCTCCTTGAGCCTCACGGGGTCGATTGTGTTCCTCCTCCCCAGAGTTTGCTCTTCTGGGTATTCTTCATTAGAGGGAGGCAGCCAGAGAAATCCTGAGGGGGATTCCAAGAGAACAATTGGGAAGGGTCCACTTTTCCAATCAGTTCATGAAAGCACACTCCTATGTCTATGAACAGTGCATGTAGAGGGTGCTGTATTTTGTATATTTTATATCATAAGCTTCTCTGCACTCTGTTTCTCCTGTTAGGGGTCTGAAGTGGAAATAAACTCTCTGTGGATAAACAACAGTCTTCATTCTGGGGTTTGATGATTGTTGATGCTTGTTTACTTGGCTTTTTGAAGAGAGACTGGCCCTTGTTAAGATGCTATCTCTCCTATTACAGAAAAGGTACAACTCCTGTCATCTGGACATCATCCAAGAAGGGGTCATGAGGAATGGACTCAGTTCTGGACATGTGTCCCCCTAGGCTACGCATGCCTTCACTCAAGTGTCAGCCATTTAAGCCCTTGACTTCAAAGAGCCCAAACTAGCATGTAAGACAGGGTCCCGTGCATGTAGGTCTCACACGGGTGAAAGCCATCAAGTGTCACGAGAAAAGTAGAGATTGCAGCTCTGTGGGCGCTTAAAGGCGGGGGAACGTCACAGGGCTGAAGGGGATCCGGAGAGCTTTGCAGAGAAGCTGCAACGAATGCACCAGGAGACAGGAGAGAAGGCCTAGGGCGGATGAAGATCAAGCAGGGAAACCTGCATGAGTGGAGCAGGAGCTGTGGGGAATCAGGGAGAGTGGAGTCTTGAAGGCCATACCGTGTTTGCGCTCTGTCCTGCAACCAGTGATTCTCCCAGCGGGAATATATCAGAATTATCTGGAGTGCTCATTAGAAATTGCAGGGTCTCATCCGCAGGAAATTCTGAATGGGCAGACCTGAGGGTGGGCAGCAGGGTGTGGGAAGTGGGGGGAAGCACTCTGGAGAGACAGTGAAGACCCTCCAGACCTAGGGCTAAGCTGGTATAGATGCGGGTGCAGGAGGAGTTTAAAACATCCAAGTCGTGTGTTCGGTAGGGCTTGGTGTATAGGAATCCTATGAAATGGTGCAGGTGGGGGGGGGGCAGGTGCACAGCTAACCTGTTAGTGAGGCCTCTCCATGGATACGCTCATGGTTTGCCTTTGTTTCGGGTTTGTATCATAATGAAAACATCATGTTTTTACACTACTGAGAACTAAAAGAATCCTAAATTGTACTTGACGTTTTACATATAGCTGGTCTTAAGGATTGTCTGTCCTGGGTTCTACTGTGTTTCAGATTTTTCCTTTCCTCTAAATATTTATGTTGTGACATATACCTCGTAGACACTGAGGTACCATGAGGTTACATGGAAAGCACCCTGTGACATGGCATGGAAGAAACAGATTACTCTTTGCTTCTCCTGGTAGATTTTTTTTTTCTTACCAGCTTAGGGGCTGACTGAATGTGGGGGCTGAAGGAAATGGAGGCAACCGGGATCCTGTCTATGCAGGCATTCACAGACATCTGGAATGTCAGAGGGGAGAAGGTCGTGAGCAATCCAGCTGGAGATGTAAGGAAGGAATAGCAAGAAGGGAACCACTCAGAGGACAGAGCAGGTCAGAGACATGGATCTGAACTCCATCAGGGTAGAGGATGGGTGGCAGAGTGGGACAGGAGGAGACCGGTGTGCAGAAGAGTAGGCCAAGGACTGATCATGGGGACCCCAGCTTGGAAGGCATGGAGAGAAGATAAACCTCAAGAAAGAGACCACAGAGGAGTCAGGAACACAGGAAGAGAAGTGCTTCAGAAGCCAAGAAGGGAGCACAAGGAGGGGTGAAGTAGTTAAGAGTTTCAGTGCCTCAGGACATTCTAGAGGACAGGCAGGACATTCCCCACGGACAAGGATCCAGCCTCTACTGTCAACTCTGAGAGGATCCAGGAGGCAGGCCCTCTGCTGTGTTCAAAGTCTCCAACTCTGCCTCCTTCTTCTCCTCTTCCCCTTCCTCCTCCTTTCCCTCCCCATCCCCCTCTGCCTCCTTCTTTCTTCTCCTCCCCTTCCTCCTCCTTTCCCACCCTTCCTCCTCCCCCTCTGCCTCCTTCTTTCTTCTCCACCTCCTCCTCCCTCTTCTCCTCCTCTCCCTCCTTCTCCCTCTTTCTTCTCTCTCTCCTCCCTCCCTCCTTTCCCTGCTCTGTGTTCAGACTTCTCCAAGGTTTTATCTCTCTCCCAAGGCAGGACACTCTACATCCTTACATCCTCCTTTCTCTGTGACTTAGAGTAAAAATCTTATGACGGTATGCTTAGTCCTCTGAGTTTTGGATCCTTGAAACCTACAAATCTTTTACCACAATCCCTGAGTCTTCAAATGAAAATTTACACTTCCAATTTTGGTTTCTGCTTTGCTCTTTCAAGACTCAAAGTTGTAGGCAGTCCCCCCTAAAACAATGGGTGCTCCAGCTTTAATAATAGGAAGCCAGAGGGCAAGGGGATGTCCTGGAAATGAGGACTACATGAGAGGAAATGTCACAAAGTATCCTCCTACACGTGTAAATAGCATTGTTGAAGTCCCATGTATGGACCCAGAGCCATTCTACCTCCATCTATGATTGTGGCCCTATTAAATGTCCAATTAAATGTCTTTATTCCCAAGAGTGTACAGAGGCTGGCACTTTCTTCTTCCAAATCCACCTCCAAAGGAGAGGGAAGGATGTGGAGACTGAGTGTCAACTCCTCTTTCTAGAAGTTTGGCCATGGAAGAGAGGAGAGGGAGAGACTATGGAATGAATGAGAAGCCGGGAAAGCAGAAGTATGGTTTTAGGGTAAGAAGACTTGGCCACGTTTTGGAGACATAGACAAAGAAGAGACTCAAAATGCCAGAGAGGGGTGAGAATCCCCCAAGCCAGGTCCCCAGTAGTGTGGAAGTGAGGAGATCCAGAGTCCAGAATTACTTCTGAAGAGAAAAAAGTTTACAGAGGGGACAGATGGAGAAAGGATGCTTGGGAGAGTTCCCACCCAGTAGACTCTGAGATTCTACTAGAAATGGGGACAGGACATTAGCCTGGGGGAGTGGCCAAGGACATGTAGAATGAAGCTACTGGGAGATGATGTTGAACATGCATCCCAGCCCTACTCAGCAGCTTGGTGACAGTTACAAAGAAGGCAGATGGTTACCTGGATCAGGTTTAGGGTATGAGTGCTCTGGAAAGTCACATAGGTAAATGTTAGTGATGATGGCCAGGGCAGGAAAAGCTCGGAATTCAGGAGACCTAGAACGAGTCTTGCCACTAACTCACAGAGCAACTTTTGGCAAGTTAATTCCCTTCTTAGGACCTCAGTTTCCTTAGCTCTGCGATGAGAGGAATGGACTAGATGGTCTCCAAGGGCTGTTTAGCTATAAGATGCTGTGTGTTTATGTCTGTAAATCCAAGTCAGTGGAAACAACATGGAGCAGGAAGACTCTTGTAGGGGTCTTTAACCCCCCAAGGCCCCAAGGCAGGGCTTCTTTGAGATAAGATCCCTGTGGATAAAGCATGAAAATTCTTTATTCTTTATTAAATTCTTTATTCTCTTTCATTCATGCAAAAGAAACCCAATGCAAATGGCTTACAGGAGGGAGGGAGAAAGAGAGAGAGTGAGCGAATTACAGGCTCACAAAGCTAAAAAGTCCATATCACAAGGCTTCAGTTATGGTTAGATCAAGGAACCCAAATATCAGGATACAATCTCCCTCTTGCTTTACTCTTCATCATCTAGACCCACTTTTTTTTCCATTAGTAGCATCATTCTCAGAAGACTCCACATGAAGTGATCTTTGGCAGATCTTGGCTTATAGTCAGCAGCTTAACAACCTCAACAGGAAAGGCCTTCTCCTTTTTAATATGTTTAGCAAAATTCCCAAGGCAGACCTTCACTGGGCTGGCTAGAGTTACAGTCCCATCTCTGAGCAATCGTCCCCAGAGGATGAGAGGATTTAATTCATCAGGTCTCAGTCATATTCCTACCTCTAGAATCAGAGGTAAGATCATTCCAATTCAGGACATATGGACTAAGAATGGAGGGATAGTGGACCCCAGAAGAAAATTGGGGTGCTGTTACTTAAAAGAGCAATGAATGCCAGGAAAACAAAAATAACAGATGTTCCTAAGAGAGGGTGTTGAGGAATGCCTGGGTGACTCAGTCGGTTAAGCATGTGTAGTTAAGCATCTGCCTTCGGCTCAGGTCATGACCGCAGGGTCCTGGAATTAAGTCCCACATCAAGTTCCTTGCTCAAATAAATAAAAAGAGAGGGCATTGAGCTGGTAGCTCTGGCAAAGAGCAAGATGAATCCCAGAGTGTGATCTGTCCCTCCCTCCTTTGGCTGCAGTGTGTGGGGTCCCCAAGTTCTCCCGGAAGGTGATGGCCAGGATTTTCAATGGACACCCAGCCCAGAAAGGCACCACCCCCTGGATTGCCATGCTGTCATACCCAAATGAGCAGCCCTTCTGTGGGGGCTCCCTTCTAGGTAAGGAGATGTGGAAAGGGTGGGGGACCCAAGATTAGGGGGTAGGGTGAAAGTGAAAGAACCCAACCCTCTTCCTGGAGACTGAACACGATTTCTTGAGAATCACCGTCCACACTAGTAGTGAACCCCAGAAGGATAGTGTGGTGGGAAGAGCCCTTAAGTGGGGCTAGGAGATATGTATTCCTGCTCTAGCTTGCTCCTTCTGTCAACAAACACCTATGAAATCCTAGTTAGGCTTGGGCACAGGGAAGGACTAAGTCGAGGAATCAGACCCTCAAACATTGATTACAAGACACGCAGGTGAAGCTCAAAAGCAAGTTGTGCCACGGGGATGGGCCCAGGGAGAACCAGAAAACTCACCCTGGAGAAGCCAGAGAAGGGAGATTTACAAAGGCCCTGAAGGCCATACTTAGGAATTTAGATCTATCCTGAAGGCTACTGCAGATTTATAAGAATGTTCTCTCCAGGGGCAATAGGGATTAAAAGGAGAGTAAATCCTAAAGAGAGGATTTCAGTGAGGTGTCTGTGGCAATTGTGGGGAGGGAAGTCATTAGCTTCAGGATAAGGACAGGGGACAAGGGATGGCAATAAGACAGATTCAAAGGCATTAGGAAATAGGATTGTCAGGATTTTGCAATGGGGTGAATATGGGGTGGGAGTGGGAGCAAGGGTGGGAAAGAGATGGCTGATGGTTCTTCCTGCCAGTTTGG
Source organism: Ailurus styani (assembly GCA_002007465.1). Taxonomy (NCBI): domain Eukaryota; kingdom Metazoa; phylum Chordata; class Mammalia; order Carnivora; family Ailuridae; genus Ailurus; species Ailurus styani. Next base: position 440,908 of record LNAC01000533.1, on the reverse strand, counting down.
TCCCAATGATCAAAGGTCCATTCCAGCACTGACATCATAGGAAAAATTGATAGCAACCTAGAGTCCCTGGCCAGTTCCTGGTCTGATCTCATCACAGAGGAAGAAGCCCAGATGGGTCCACATCTGCCTGGGCAGCCCCGAGACTGCCAGGCTCACCTCTCATTCACTCATCTCCCCAACAGTGGAGTCAGGTGAGGACAGCTCCACACTAGATCAGTAATGTCAATAGGAATTTCTTGAGGGTCTTGTTAAAATCCCCAGATTTTGCTACTGAATGCAGATTCTATTTCAATAGATCTGAGGTCCACCTGAGAGTCTGCATTTCTAAGAATTTCCCAGATGAGGCTGGTGCTGCTGGCCTGAAGGTTGGCCAGTAAGCCTAGGGTCTTCTGTGGACCCATCTTGGCTGTCTGGAGCTCACCAAGCCCATAGGTTTAAGGGAGCCCTAAAACCCTGTTTAAGATGTTCAGTCTTGGCCTCTTGATTAGAATAGGCAGATGAAATCACAGATTTAACTCCTCATCTTCAGATTAGTGTTATATGAGTGTCTGACTTGGGGCTCTGAAATGCAATGGAAAAGGGTATGCTGAAGTGGTCTGAAGCAATTGGGGGGGGTGCATCATGGGGCAGTACACGGCATATGCACATACAGTTCTGTTCTCAGGCTCCAGCTGGATCGTGACTGCAGCTCATTGCCTCCACCAATCACTCCGTCTAGATTACCCAGCCCTACATGACTCAGACCTGCTCAGACCTTCTGATTTCAAAATCATCATGGGTGAGTGAGGGACAGGTTAACTCCTGAAACCAACAGTGGTTCTGGGCATAAGTTGTGTCCACTCACTCACTTATCAGGACAGGACACTGGGGATGAAGAATGAGCTAGAACTGGAGTCCGGGGGCCTGAGCCCAAGCCCAAGGCTATGATTTTCAGATGGCAAGACCACGAACAAGTCACTGAAGTCAAGGCCTCTGTTTTTACAATAGTGAAATAAAGAGCCCAGTCTAGATCATTCTAAAGACACTTTAAGGCCTCTAAGAATCCCATGGTTTCAAGGAAGTCATACCCAGACAATCCAAGCTTACCTTCTCTTTTATAAAGTCTAGGCCATCAGCTGATTCAGTTTGGTTCAGCACATATTTTCCTACAGACACTACGCCAGGATCCAAGAAACACAATGTATTTAAGACCTAGTCCCTTCCCTCAAGGAACTTACAGCCTAATAAAGGAATAAAATATGAGCACAGAGACCTCTAGTATAAGATAGGAAGCAGTAAATCCTATTGGAGAGGAACAGATAAGGTGTCATGGGAATTCCCAAGAAAGAGACTTGTAACTGAAGAATCTAACTCAAGAATCGGGGAGTCTTCCAGGAGGAGGGAACACGTGACCCAGGCACTGAGGTGTGATGATATGGTTTGAATATGTAGCAGTGAGCATCAGTGTTCTAAGGCAATGGAATCAGTTGAAGAAGAAAGACAGAAGTGGGAGCCCATGGGAATACTTGGGGAAGGGCAGGGACAAGGGGAGTCAGGATCAGCAAAAGGAGTAAGGCTGAAAACAGATCTGATGGGACAAGGGGTGGCAGGGAATAAGGTGGGACCTTACCCTCCACACCTGCATTACCGCCATGCATCATGTGCCTTCTCTTCCAGGCAAGCATTGGAGGCGCCGGTCAGATGAGAATGAACAGCATCTCAGGGTCAAACGCCTCTTCCTCCATCCCCTGTACAACCCCAACACATTCGAGAACGATGTAGCTTTGGTGGAGCTGCTGGAGAGCCCGGTGCTGAGCGACTTTGTGATGCCCATCTGCCTGCCCGAGGGGCCCCCCCAGGAAGGTACTCTGCCCCCCCCACCCCTGCAGGGCAGCAGGTGCCTCCACAGACACAGGCCCAGCACGGTGAGGCTCTGGTGCCCGAGTCTACAGGACCCCTCGGCGGCCTCCTCTTGAACAGCTAAGTTAGAAGGAGATCCAAGGCAGCACGCAGCACACAGGCAGGCTTGACCAGTTCTTGAAGGACTGGATCAGTCACGGTCCAGATGAGAAAATAGAAACCAGACGAGTCATTGCAAGAGGCAGAATTTAATCCGGGGGACTGGAGGACTAGGGCAGTAAGGGGGATGCTCTGATAAGGCAGGTAGTACCCGCAGGAAAAAAAACACCGCTCCTCGGGCTAGAACACAGCAGAGAGGATGGAGTCCCAGAATCTAGAACCTTGGAAAGGGGACTCAGAAGCCTACAGAGGGCCCAGTGCTGATGTGCCGGGGGACCAGCTGGGACCAGGCCCCGGGTCTAGGGCAGTGCCAACAGGAACAACAAGCCTTCCAGGAAGCACCCCCTGTTTGGGGGTCACCGCCCCTCACTGACAAAGCAGAATTGCCACTTCGGAGTCTCATCTGCAGCATCATCAAGTAAAGCAAAGAGTAAGTCTGGAGCTGAGGGGTGACATCTTGATCACTTGCACAGGTTCAAAACCCCATCTTGCCACTCCCCAATCGGGTGACCTCGAGGAAGGGTCCAAACCTCAAGCCCCTTACCCCTACGCTGAGGATAACACCCCATAGGGTGGCTTTGAGATTTAAGTGAAATATACACTCAAACATATTGGCTTCCCTTCATCTTGTTATAAAGTCAGTGGTGCTGCATCATAGCCTACCTTCCTGTGTTCGAACAAGTGACAAAAACCAGCTGAATAGAACTGAGCCAACAGGAAAGGCACAGGTATGGGTCTGATTTATGCGACGCCGTGTGCCTACCACATACCAGTGGCTCTATTTTCATTAATGTATTTACTACTTATAAAAGCCTTGTGAAGGGGGGGCTATTGTAGTCCCATTTTCCAGATGAGAAAACTGAGGCCTAGCACCATGATGTGACTTATCCAAGACACAGCTTGCAAGAAGCATAGTTGGGGCTGGAAGCCAGGTTGTCCCACATAACCCCCTGTGCTGTACTCCTTTTCAAATGAAGAAATGATGGTTCCATCAGTGATCAACCCATTTCCACCTGTCCCAACATCTGCCAACTTCACAGACGTCTGAGATATCAGAGTTGGGAGAGGTTTTAGAGAATCCCAAGTCCAGCCTCTTCCTTTTATGGATAGGAAGCTGGGGCTCAGCAGGGGAGGGGAGGGTGGGGTCTTGCCAAAGGGAGCATAGCACATTGTGGACTAGGCTGAACTTTTGCATTATTCACAAGTATTGACTGAACACCTACTATGTGCCAGCGCTACTGTAGGAATAAGGATATAGCTGTGAACAGGTAGCTGAACACGACTGCCTCCATGGAGCCTAGGTTCTGTGCTGGTTGGGAATGGGAAGGAATGAACAACCAGTCAACCAGCTAATGACTCCTAGAAATCAAAGCCCAAACCTTTGTTTCAGGTAAGCTCCAGCCCAGCAGTCCTCCTCCCCACCATGTTGCCTTTCTCTGACCGGGCAAATTCAGCCCTCTCTTCACAGGCAGAGAATGATGGGGCTGCAAGATGCCACCCTCTGGAAACCCCACAGGCAGCCACTCTCCTCTCACTGTGTCTTCTTTCTTCCAGGGGACATGGTCATCGTCAGTGGCTGGGGAAAACAGTTCTTGCGAAGATTCCCAGAGACTCTGATGGAGGTGAAGTTCAATTTATGTCCTATAGAGAGTGATCTCTCTGACCCTCATTGGACCCTCTTGCTCCATGTTGCCCCTCAGGGATTCAGATTCTTGGGCAGGGGTGGGTGAGAGAGAGAGATACTAGGGGCCCAGACTCAACCTCCAAAGTTCACCGGGACTTTGAACCCCAACAAGCTTGGTCTGTTTATTTTACATGGGGCTCTAGTCTCTAAATATTGTTCAATGTTTCTGTAGCATATCAAAGGCTCAGGGAATGGAAATTCTTCCAGAAAACAGAGGGCTTGGACACCCCAAAAGGTGATCCATCAGGATACCATAAGGATTCACATACTGGAGTAACTAAGACTGAGCTAAAGATTAGCCGATTGAGAGCTGCAGTCCTTGCAGTAATGAACTTGATGGATGCATTTAGAAGTTCACATTTATATCATTTCATAAAATAATACTGCCCTAGAAGTAAGGAGCCATGGCTCCAAGTACTGGCTCCCACCAACTTGCTGGGTGATCTTAAATAAGTCATTTGCCTTTCTAGACCATTGTATAGTATTTCAAGCTTCAAAGTTACGGGCAATGCTAGATGTCCCCCAAGACCTGCCTGCCTGGTTCTGAAGTGACTGGGGTTGGTAACTGCCACAGCAAATTTCTGCATCCTTGGACATACATTATTGTAACATACTTTAAATTGTTGGATTTGCAACAATCATTCATCCCTTCCTTAACTCCCAGGCTTTTACCTGGTGCCTCCTATGTACCAGACATTGCACTAGCTACTAGGTATGCTGGGGTGGCGGGGAGAGAACACATCTGGTCCCTGGCCTCCTTGTGCTGATAGTCAAGTGAGAGGGACAAAAAGTAGTCACCAACATGATAAATGTGATGAGGAAGCTCCAGCATGTATAACAGGAAATCCAACCTTGTCTTCGGGGTCCAGAAGGACTCCCCAGAGGAAGTAACATTTGAACAATACCTGAACAATGAGTAGAGGTGAGTCAGGTACTTGGTGGTTTGCTGAGGATGTGGGCTCATGACCACCCTGCCCTGACTTTCTCTCCCCATGTCTCTGCGAAGGCTGTGGCCCAGGAGGGACCTAAATGGTGAGGGAGCTCCAACAGAAGCTATACTTTCAGGGCATATACTGTTCTCAGTTTGGGTAAATGAGCCTTGTGTGTTCCTCATGTTGTTCCAGACTTCTGCTCAACATTTACCCCCAAGCCCCGAGGGCAATACTAATCACACTACCTTACTTTTAGGTATCAGTTCATTGCTTCAGGTAAAAAAAAAATATATATATATATATATATTCCCTGAGTATTGAAGCTGTGTAAGTAGAAATGGACAAAATACAGACCCAGAGTCTAGAAGCTCATACCGTAGTGGGGGAGAAAGTAAGTAAATGCCTGCAGTAAGGTGAACAGCGGTAACCCCCACGGTACTGAACATTTATGCAGTGCTTGTAGTTTACGGAGCATCTGCTCATTCATCTCCTCTGTACCGTTCCATGTGATGTGTGTCAGATATGGTGACTTCCATTCTTCAGATAAGGAAGCGGTCTCAGAGGTCTGAAGGGCCAGGATTATGTCACAGGTTCCATAGCCAATAATCATAGGGATCAGGGGGAGCAGACTGACCGTAGGTTTTGTATACATTTTCATATTAGGAATAGTGAATGTGCTAGGCAAATATTATCCCATTCTATGAGATGAGAAAACTGAGGCCCAGAGAGGGCAAAAGGCCTGCTCAAGGTCACACAGCAAGTTCATGACTGAGACAGTAGCAGAACATGGATCTCCCGACTCTTTCGTGTTCCTTTACTTGCACCAGAAAGTAGTTTCTGAGACCAGGTCTAAGGTAGACCCAGGCTCATCCTGGAAGGGGACGGGGTGCAGCCAACTCTAGCTGTATCAGAGCAGGACCAGGGGTGGGGACCAACGGTGGCCTTATGTTCCAGATTGAAATCCCAATTGTGGACCACCGCACATGCCAGGAGGCCTATGCCCCTCTGAAGAAAGTGACCACGGACATGATCTGTGCTGGGGAGAAGGAAGGTAAGTCAAGAGGAAGGCGTACAACAGGGCACCACCAGCCATGCAAGGTCTGGAGACTCTCCAGTCTGGTAGGCTGGAGGAGGAGTCAGAGGACAGGAAGGAGGAAGGTCAGAAGAGGAAAGATTCTACTAGGGAATTCCACTCTGTCAGAGAAAGGAGGGCTAAAAAATTCTGGTCATTCCCTTCTCCAAGCCCAAGTTTTCCCCTGTGAGAGAAGAGTCCCGAACCTGCCCGGACTCTGAAATCTCTGAGCTCTGAAGAGGCCAAACAGAAACGCTCTCAGCCCAGATTTGGGTCACGTGGTCTATTGCGCCCCCTCGCGTCTAGTTTTCTGAACTACAAGTCAGATGTAGGGAAAAGGAGGCTCCTTTGGATTTGGGGCTAGGAAGGGGAGCGTTTTAACCTGCATCTCCTTTTCATCTAGGAGGAAAGGATGCCTGTGCAGGTGACTCTGGAGGCCCCATGGTGACCCTGGATAAGGAGAGAGGACAGTGGTACCTGGTGGGCACGGTGTCCTGGGGCGAGGACTGTGGAAAGAAGGACCGCTATGGGGTGTATTCCTACATCTACCATAATAAGGACTGGATCCAGAGGGTCACCAGGATGAGGAACTGAATTCCATTCCTCACACACACACACACACACACACACACACACACACACACCCGCCCCACACCACCTGTCTGTGGTCAGTCAGCAGCACAGGATAATTCTCTGATACAGGATGCCCCTCCCCCTCCCCCCACTTCATTCAGCCCACCCTTTACTGGCCCATAGAGGGGGCATCTCCGCCTGCTTTCCGTGCTCTCTAAAGACTGAGTAGGTGAGTGATCAGAACACAAGGCTGAATCCAGGCCCTTTTGCTTACCAGCTTTGCATCACGGGGCAGGTGACTTTACCTCTGAATCCATTTCTTCCTCCATATTATGGAAATGGCATACCTTACCTACCTCATAAGTGTCTGATGAGGATAAAATTAATTCGTATATACATAGCACTTAGCACAGTGCAGACATAACCCAAGTGCTCAATAAACATGACTTAGTAAAAGGTCATTGTGTTTACCAGGCAGATGAAGTTCTCTTACAAATCCCACGGGGTCTTAGGGCTGATCAGTACAAACCTTTCCCCTCAACCTTGACCATCTCCTTCATCTGCCCTCAAGTGCTTCTTTGCTACTATGCACTTTTCTCAGTCCCAATCCCTGGCCCCCATTAAAAAGCAAAAGAGACAAGATTCTTAGTCCCAGAGCATGTCCAACAGCCATGCACTTATGAATGTGAGCTGGACACCAAACCATGAGAGTGTCTGAGAGAAGCAGGATGGGGACGAGGGAGGGACCAAGAGCAGTGGACTGGGAAGTTAGATGCCAGGTTCTAGATCTAGCTCTGCCTGCAGCTCCGTGTGACCCTATGGAAGCCCCTTCTCCTCATCTGAAAGGACCTTCCCAACTTTGACAGCCTACGATGCAATAAAGACGTTTTTCCTCGATGAGTTAAAGCCAAAATAACCAAAAGGCAAAAATTACCTTAAGGTTCAATAGGGCTTTGATGCAGACCCAAAACTGCATCTGCTGCAATGCCCTCCCCACCCCCAACCCATCTACCATGTGCCAGTTCCCAAGAACATAGCCCAGCAAAGTGCTAGTCAAGGGAATTTTCCTCATTCCTAGGGACAGCATCTGCTCCTTCCCTTCCTGGGAACCTGAGCCGCACAACATCAGCCCTGCTGGGCTTGACTCAGGCCCCTGTACTTGTCCTCCTCATGTCCACAGTGGACCCCAAGAAGCCATTCCACTGGTTCCTCACCCATGTCCCTCACCCTGAATGACCTGGCCTTGCAAGGTCATAAGTGTTTCCCAGGCAGAATGCCTCTCCCCTCTAAGAGCCACCTCCTCTCTCAGGAAGCTTCCAGAGACTTCATTCCTTCCAGACCTCTGAGATTTAAACCCTTCAAGGGATCAGAACCTCCAAGTTCCTGTCTTCTGTTCTATCAAAATTGGTCTTCATGGGCGATTTCAATTCTTAGCCTACACCACAGTTGGTGGAGTCATTCAGGATCTCTTGCTAGAAGAAGATACTGAGGGGTGAGAACTCATCGACACTAAGCCCTAGGCTGAATGCTCAGGGACAGAAATTCACAGGCTGCTTCTGGTTCCATGAGCAAGTCATTCTACCTCTTGGCACCCTGCTGTCTGCTCTGTAGAGGGAAGATGATAACAGGTGCCCAACTTCATCAGTTATATGTCAAGCAAGATGGAGCTCTGTCTCAGACACCAAAGAATTGCAATGCAAAGTTTTAGAGTTGCTCTAAGACATCCAAAAACCCCATACCTTCCCACTTCACAGCACTGCCTGGGTGCTCCCATGGGCTAGGCCATCCTACGTGCTATGGAGAACACCAAGATGGGGGAAACACATGCCTTCCAGGAGCTCCTACCGGAAAGACTAACACATGTGCAGGTGACTACCACAGAAAGAATGACCCCTACTAAATGCTATCCTTAGGAGCAGCATGGAAGCAAAAGAATGGCCACTTTTGTATGGAGGCATTGGGACAGGGAACTTCAGGAAGCATCCCAGAAGAGACAATGTTGGAGCTGACTCTTGAGACCATTTCCATGGGTAAGAGAGAGGGTGGCCTTCCAGGTGGAAGGAGCACAAGAGTAAACATCCACTCAGGCCTTCCTGAGATCACACTAGCTTCTCTCACAAAAATGACAGTTGCTAGGCCATTGTTCTTATTCTGGGATCAGAACTGCATCTGAAATAGCCTTTCTCCTAAAAGTCAGACAACTATGGGACTTGAATAGCCTAAAGATTTATGCAAAATCCAGACTTCTGGTTGGACCCAGTTCCTCTTGTTTATTTCCCCAACTACAATTTTATCCTTATTCTGAGGAAATGTCTGAATGGTCTATGGAACTTCAGCTTACCCTTGATCAGCAAGCATTTATTAGATATATCAGCCCCTGCACTGCTGCGAAGTTTCAAGAAACCCAAATTTCTCTCAGAGTCATAGAAGTAGAGGCTTGGAATGCCAATTAGGACCATCTTCTCTAGAGATGGGAAACTCATTACCTCCAAATGCAGCCCATTCCAACTTCAAAATGTGCTGCATCTTAGGTTGCCTCTTCTATGCAACAAAAACCCACTTCCCTAAAATACAGTTTGCATATCTAAAGCTATGATTCCATACCATGAATGCTGTTATTAGCAATAATGATCATGCCAATTTCATTAGCAACGGAAGCTATTGTTCTTATGAGTAACTACACATTTATTCCAATAAACATCTGCATTGAGCCAAAGCATTCTGTTTAGCTTGTATGTTTTTCATGTACTGATGATTCTGGTAAGTTGTGTTTTCACTTATCAACAATTCTCTGAATCTGATTAGTATCACTGCACCATGAAGAGAGATGAGGGGAAGATTGTACTGTCAATACAATAGCATGTCAAGTTTTTCAGGTCAGTTCTACTTAAATATCTTGTCCTGTTGTTCCTATCAATTACTAAATATCCCAGGATGTCAATCTTTCAGCATCCAAATTCCATTTCTTGATTGTCATCCACACCCAGAATAGAAAACAAAACAAAACAAAACAAAACAAAATACAATGGTTGTTTTTTTGAATCATGTGTTTAATTGTTTGGTTCAGAAAATATGGCACCATGTCTATGATGTCCTGTTCTGGAGTGTAGTATGTACTTTTCTTTTGCTATGAGTTAACCTTGTTCCCTGATGGCAGAAATCAAAGAATCACCACCAATAAGCAGCCCTTCAAACAAAGGTGGGTAAGATCAGGGAGGGGAAACCTACACCAATCATGTGACAGAGATGGTGGCCAATCTGGGTCTAGAACAGGCCTTGAAATCAAGAGACTTAGGTTCTAGGGCAGCATAGGTTGACTCTCTCATCCACTTAATTTCTCCATCTATTAGCTGGCAGAAAAATCTTTGCTCTACGTCTGTCTGAGGGTTGTAGAAGCAGATGAATTAGCAGATAAGAAAGAACTTTGGAAACTAAATGTAGCTCAAATATAAAAAGTTCTATGAGAAATAATCACTAACAATTCTGAACACTTACTCTCTGAGAACTCACTAAGCTCTGACATAATTCTCTAATCTCTCCTTACAGAGTACTATTATTCTCGCCATTTAAGGGTGAGAAAACTGAAACACAGTGAGGTTAAAAATGTGGCCTAACCTATAAACAGCAACATCCCAGTGGCAACAAGCGCACTTAGTGTTCAGATTTTGGTTTCTAACATTATTCTCCAATAAAAGGAACATTAATAAAATGGCTGACTCTAGCACTAGGGCAGAAAATGTATAAGATGAGCCTAGAATATCTTATTCCAGAAAGTAAGGTAATCACACACTATGATGGGGTATGCCAAAGGGACATAGGGGCCAACTGAAAGAGTTCCAATGGCCAAAGCAAATTTGAGCAACAAAAGAAAATAGTACTGGATTATTTAACCCAAAGTATAAAATAAATACCCATGAGTACATACTTATATGAGTAAGTTATTGAATAAATAAGTAAATAGGGAAGAATAGATACATCTCCCATGGAGAATGCTAAATAATTTGCATAAATAATTTGTTCTAAAGGAGATGGAGCATGACTCTCCCTCCCTTAAGTGGGGGCTACAAATGGTAACTTCCTTCCAAAGTATATACTATGGAAATTGGGGGGGGGGCATGACAGAATAACTTTAGAGTGGAGAAACCTAACAGAAACACTACCCCAGCCAGGCGATCACAGTTAATATCAATAGCGATAAGTCATGTTGATAGTATATGATCTTGATATGCCATATTGAAGATAGCACTAACTCTGTGTTCTTCCTCCCTTCATCTTGTAACCCTAGCCTAATCAGGAGAAATATATCAGAAAAATCCCATTGAGGTACAGTCTGCAAAATACTTGACCAATACTCCTCAGAATTGTTAAGGTCATCAAAGCTAAGGAAAAGTCTGAGAAACTGTCCCACAAGAGAACCCTAAAATGGGCTGAATCGTACCCCTGAAAAAGATGTGTTAAGTTCTCATCCTCAGGACCTCCAAATGTGACCTTATTTGGAAATAGGGTCCTTACAGATACAACTAGTTAAGACAAGGTCATACTGGAGTAGGGTGGGCCCTTCACCCAATATGACTGGTGACCTTCTAGGAAGAGCAGATGAGACACAGAGACATAGACTCAGGAAGGAGAACACCTTGTGAGGATGGGAGCAGATGGAAGTCCTACAACTAAGCCAAGGAAGGTCAGGTGTTGCCAGCAACCTCACGCACTGGGAATAGGCCAGGAAGGATTCCCACCCCCACCCCCACCTTTGCCCCCACCAGGTTTCAGAGGGAGCATAGCCCTGCCAATGCTTTGAGTTAAGACCTCTAGCTTCAGAACCATGAAACACTAGATTTCTGTTGTTTTAAGCCATCCATCTTGGGATGCTTTGTCATGGCATCTCTAGGGAACTAACATGGAGCCTCAGGAGACTCACGACTAAATGGGACATGGGATCCTAGATGGTACTCTAGAACAGAGAAGAGATGTTAGGTGAAAACGGAGGCAATCTAAATAAAGATGGACTTTTGTTAAGAAGAACGTATTGACAGGGTGCCTGGGTGGCTCAGTTGGTTAAGCATCCACCTTCAGCGCAGGTCATGATCTCGGGGTCCTGGGATCGAGTCCTGAGTCGTGCTCCCTACTCAGTGGGGAGCCTACTTCTCCCTCTGCCCCTCCCTCTGTGTGTGTGCTTCCTCTCTCTCTGTCAAATAAATAAACAAATCTTAAAAAAAGAATAATGTATCAACACTGGTTTATTAATTGTGACAATTGAACCATACTAACATAAGATGTTAATAATAGGGGAAACTGGGGAAAGGTTTATGGGAACTTTCTGTACCATCTTTACAAGTTTTCTGTGAATATATAACTATTTTAAAATTAAAAGTTTGTATTTTAAAAATGTAACCCAAGGTGTCTCTGTCAGGAGATGGGGACATTGTTTTGCAACCAGTTCTCATGGACTCTAGGACCCCAGTTCTTACTCCAGTTTCGACACCAGAAGGTTGCGCATAGGGAGGTTGCACATAGGAAGCACCAGAAATACCAGAATCTGGGCCTCCCCTCCCCCAGAGATTCAGGTAGAACCAGTGTGCAGTAAGACCTGAGCATTGGCAGGTGGGATTAAAAGTTCCCCAGGTAGGGGCACCTGGGTGGCTCAGTGGGTTAAAGCCTCTGCCTTCGGCTCAGGTCATGATCTCAGGGTGCTGGGATTGAGCCCCGCATCAGGCTCTCTGCTCACTGATCTCTCTCTCTCTCTCTCTCTCTCTTTCTCTGTGTCAAATAAATAAATAAAATCTTTTAAAAAAAAGTTCCTCAGGTAAATCTAACATGCATCCAGTTTGAGAAGCACACTTCTAGGCAATCCTGCCCATATGTGATCCCTGCAGAATTTGGGGAGCCTCTATTTTCCCAGCTTGGATCTTTGGCTTAGGCCACACAGCTGGTCGGAAGCAGCGGGGAGGTAGGCACCCTGCTCCTCTAGCACACAACCCAGAACTTTCTGTGACTCTTGGCCACAAAAGCGTCACTAAGATGTCTCTGCATGAGTGTTTTCTTGGAAAGAATAGTCTTTTTTACTTTGTAATCATAAACTGAAGAAGGGGAAAGCATTCTAGGCATGGGGGAACAGCATATGCAAAAACAAGGATATGAAAGGCCAGTGGGTATTTGGGGGAAACTGAGTGACTTGGTGTCCCTGGAAAGCCAGAAAAATTGGGAAAAAGAGAACACCATCAGGAAGATCTGAAGTGCAGGTCTTAGATGCTCAACTTGGTTTCGGGAACAGGGAGACATTTGAGTTTTTTGAACCAAGGAGAGATGTGATCACTTAACTTTTCAAATGATGCTTGAACGCAGAGAAGAAACTGAAGGAAAAGACAATGAAAGTAGGGGACTCAACATGCCTTCCAGACATCAGGCGAGAGACCTGCTGTCCCTGAACGAGGACAGGCCTATGGGGAGGACAAGAATCTGCTTTTCAGCACACTGGGAACCCAGGGCTGAGCCTCAGGGAGACACTGTTAAGAGACTCCCAGCTTCTGTTAACACTTGGAGGTGAATTACAGAGAAGCAGAGAGGAAACAGGGCACGGTCCCAAACCCAAGGCTGGTAATGGTTTTCCAGGCCCCTGATTTTTCTGTGAGCTGGAGGCATCCATGCTTATCTCCAGAAAGGAAGCCATGGGGTTCCCCGAATTTGAGGGAAGGACACAAACATGGTTGCAAATGGTTTTTGCAACCATCTTCGGCGTCTGGTACATGTTGGCTTTTTTTTTAATTTATTATTTTATTTTATTTTATTTTATGAAGTTAAAAAAAATCATTTGGATCCAGAAACCCAGGCTCAACTCCCAGCAATAAGCTTCTGATGATAGGAAAAAGAGCCCAGATCCTTTCAACACCTAGGCTGATCACAAAGACTCCAAAGGAGTTCCCTCTGAGGAATGGGGTATTAGGGCAAGACAGTTTTATGACGAGGGGAAGGTGTGTCAAGCCCAGATGGTGCCCAGGGGAAGCGTGTTGAATGGACAGATCGGCGTGGGTGGGAACACATCTCCCCCACCAACATCTGCCAGTCCCAGGGAGGCCTCTGTAAATTTGCAGGTTATGACCCCAATCTATACCACAGGCCAGAAGCAGAGAGACCAAGCCCTGGGAATCAGGGAGGCATAGTGTAGATGTGGTCCAGACCCAAGATGCTGACCTATTTTGAAAGAGAAGAACTTCATTGCCCCTAGAGCTATTTATCCTGTGACATTATTCCATTTTGTCCATTTCCTGACACTACCTTGGCCTATTTTATCCACGTCTATTGAAATGCTCACTCGTGGCCCAGGCCTGCCAACGGGATCCAAGACAACAGAATTCTTCGTTTACACAACTCCTGACAACATCTCCCTTTGGTCTGAGTTTGCGTCCAATGCCCAAATCCATACTGGCAGTCTAGGCCTCCCACAAAGCCTTTTAATTTTAGCACATTTTAATATTATGAAATACTTCAAACACGCTGAGAAAAACAGAAACAAAAATCCATGTCCTGCTCAGACTTGATGAAGTGATATTTCCCGAGCAAGGGAGGGGGCAGGACTCCCAGCCAGAGAGTGAGCTGGCACCATGACAGGGAAGGTGCTTGGGGCCAGTGGAAAGAGCTCTGAACCCCGACCTGGAAGACCCAGCTTCCAGTCCAAGCTCTGCTGCTCGATGGCTCTGGAAACTCAAACACATCATGTTCTCTGTGCCTCAGCTTCCACAGCCCCTGGGGGGCTGCTCCTTCCTTTCCAACTGTCTACATGGAGAGTCCCAGGCTCAGTCCTTGGCCTCTTTTCTATCTGCCCTTGCTTCCCAAGTCATCTCAGCTAATCTCATGTCATTGAGTAACATCTAAATGCTGATTGCTCCAACTTTATCTCTAGCTTTGGCCTTTCCTCTGAACTGCTGTCACCAGCACTCCACTGCCACCTTGCATTTCGCACATTTAAAGCCTCGCATTAAGTTGTCTAACAGAATGTCTATGATGCATCTCAAACTTCACATGTCCAAAACCCATCTCATGACATTGCCCCCAGATCTATTCCTCACACAGCCTTCCTCATCTCCGCAAGGCATAGCTCTATCCTCCCAGTTGCCCAGGCCAAAAACCTTGGGCCCTCTCTGGCTCCTCTTTCTCTCAGACCCCATGTCTCAGACATCAGCAAATCCTCTCAGCTCCGCCTTCAAAATATACCCAGACCCAATCCTAGTTTCCACCACACTGGACCAGGTCACTATCAGCTTTTTTCTGGATTCCTGTAGGACACTTCCAGTTAACCTTTCCTCTTTCATTCTTGCCCCTCTCTGGTCCATTCTCAACATGGTAATGGCAAATTGGATGGCATCACTCCACTGCTCAAATCCTCCAGTGACTTCTTGTCTCATTCAGATGAAAAACCAAAGTCTTGGCCATAACTGATGACTTACGTGCTTTGACCCCCATTACAACTCTGACCCCTGTGACCCCTTAGTCATGACTACTAAGCCTGAACTGCTCCCCAGACTCACTGGGCTCCTCACAGCTGAATATTCCAGGCTGCTTGTACCCATTACAACTCTGACCCCTTAGTCATGACTACTAAGCCCGAACTGCTCCCCAGACTCACTGGGCTCCTCACAGCTGAATATTCCAGGCTGCTTGTACCTCAGGGCCTTGGCACATGCCATTCCCCTTCCTCAGTTCTTTCATCATTTTTAAAATGTCCTTTTCTTAGTGAGACCCTCCCTGATTACCCAATCTAAACCTCTACTTCCAGCCCTTGCTTTTCTATCTCCCTTGCCAACTTTATTCTTCTCCATAGTACTGAACACCTAATACATCACACATCTAACTTAGACTGTTTAGTGTCTGGTTCCTCTATTATCCATGAGGTAAACCATTTAGTCCCTTTCCTCTCCCCTCTATCTGCAGTGCCTAGAACAATGCTTGATGTAGAATATGTACCCAATAAATATTTGTTGAATGAATTAATCTTTGAAATAGGGAAATTCTTATTATGTCCTCAGAATATTACTACAACCCTATTAAGACAGCATGAAGATTTATTGACCTTATTTTAGCAGTGAGGGGACAAGACACAGATGGAAATTCCATCACTACCGCTCAAGTCCCTACATAAGGGAGAACCTCTCAAGGTAACTGCCTTTCAAACTGTGATATTACTACAGAGAGGTCTAGTTAGAACAAGACGTCTACAAGTTTGCCTCCAGAAAGGAAAGGAAAAAAGATCAAACTCCACATCCCCATAGGCAGACTAAAGTACTAAACTAGATGACCTCCTGGGCAGGTCAGCACCAGGGGCCACCCCAAATGAATGAGGACAAATAAGTCTAAGCGGCCAGTTTATGAGCAAGGTCAAAGCTAGCAGGGACCCTCAGATGGATCCCCTCCCCTCTTTGCCTTACAAATGAGGAAATGGAGGCCCAGGAGGGGGAGAAAGAGGAAGTCACCCAAGGTCAGCTGCTGAGATGCCCGGATAACATCCTACTCAGAGCTGGGACCCATGTTGTCCAGATGCTAGGCCAATGAGCTTTCCGTAGCACAGCCCCCACCCCCACCCACCCTCACAAGCTTCGTCACAAGACAGTCACACAACAGGCAGATTTCATTTCCCTGACACATGTGGCAGTAACCACAAGGGGCCAAAAATGATTCCAGAGGAATTTCCTTAGCGAGGAGTCCTACAGAGGACCAGAATGGGACTTGGAATCCAGCTAAATTCCTTCTGGGGTATTTCAACCAGTGGGAATGGAGCCCAGAAATGACTGGTGTTTCTGTTTGGGGTGATTTTTTATACAGCTATCTTTGAAGAATGAAGAGTGGCTGGCTACTGTGCCACTGGAAAAATGAAGTCACCACTTTGAAATAAATTTGAGGGGAAGAAAAGAAATGACTCTACACATATTAAAATAAACATAAACCAAGTCTCAGCCGTGGGCTGGGAGCTTAACCGTCCCCCCCCCCCCCCCCCCCCNCAGAGCTGCAGTCACAGAGAGAAAGAGCCCCTCAGGACTTGAAGGAGAGTCTACCAGCTCAAAGGCAAAGGGAAGAAGGAAGAGGATGGCCATATGCTCTCTATCAGGCAATGTTACCAACAATGCATCATTTATTTCTTACCACAGCCTGACAAGGCACAAGTATTATTCCTATTTTGATGAGAAGGAAAATGGGGCTCAAGGAGTTTAAGTAATTTGCCTAAGGCCACAGAGCTCATACAAACCGGGACTCAGGGGTTTCTTAACCCTGAATGACATCGTCTTCCCTTACTCTGTGCTATGTAATGCTGGTCAAGTTCCCTACTCTCTCTAGGCCTCCCTTCCTTACCCTTGACATAAAAGCCCTAATCGAATCTGTCTTGTAGCTCTGCTGGTCTATGGACTCATTATGTAGGAAATTGTCCTGAGTTGGTCATTTTCTTGGTTCTCAGGGCTCCTGACCCCCGGGAAGCATTCTCCCATGGGAATGGCCCTGTCCCAATGAGTCTGAGGGAAGTGATCAAGGCAGCACTGTCCGCTGACCCTACACAGAGGATTTCAGCTTCTGGAACCACAAGTCAAGGCCTGCAGGTCTACTTCTGGCTTGCACATCAAGACCAGCACTCAAAAGGTCCAATGGGAGAGGCCTAGGATCCTGAAATACTGAAAAATTCTGAGAAGCTTCCTTATAATGCCTAGGGCACATCTAACAAGTTCATCTTGTGGCATGGGGCAGTGTGTGCAAAGGAAGAATGGTCCCAGAGAAGTCTTTGCCAAGATGGGTTCGGGCCAGTGAGCAAACCTAGAACCACCCCAACTGCAGCAAGTATAAGAACAATATGAGAGACAGGGGAGGCCTTTGTAGATAGTTGACACCTTCCTATAGCAGAGGAAGAGGCTTCATGCTTTAAGAAAGAGGTCTGAACTAAAACTAGGTGAGGGTCAGACTCCTTGCTCTGCCACCAGCTGGCAATGGGACCCGAGGTAAGTCACTTACACACTGTGGCCACATTTCAGGGGTGAGTATAGCCATAGGAAAGAATTATAATAAAATGTGATAAGCATCTGGCAAGGGTGACAGGACTCAATAATAGAGATTTCCAGAGCAGGACAAAGCCACTGTAGCAGGGAGTGAGAAGGAACTGGGAGTTTTGAGGGAGAGTCAATTCCCCAAGACAGGGAGCAGGGAGTAGGAGGAAAGCTGAGTCCTAGCCCTAGAGAATCCAAGGCAGGTCATCAAGGATGACCTCAGGGCTCATTACAACAGGACTAGGTGCAAAAGGAAGCCTGTTCCTCAGCGGAAAGGATTAGACCAGGCATCACGGGTGGTTCACCCAGAAGTCTTCTTTTAATTCAAATGCTCAGGCCTTGTGCCAGAAATTCTGATTCTCTTGGTCTGAGGCAGAGGTGGACACTGATATTTCTTCAAAAGCTCCCCAGGATTTCTAAATCTCATCCAGGGCTGAGAACTTCTGCAATAAGCAGAGATCTCTGAGAGACAGAACCTGCCACCTTTAGTGCCCACTGGATCCCAGCACCCAAATCAAGGCTTGCCAGACAGAAGGTGTTGTTTGGGACATGTGGGTAAAGGGATAGATAAAGGGATGAGCACTGCGTGAACCACCAGCCAGATGTGAGAATTGCACAAGGGCAAGGGTAAGACTGGCCTTAGGCTGAGTCCCCCGGATGACTGACCAAGGGCTGCCCGCATCCTTCCTGGCTATGGACATGATCGGCCCAGACTTGAAACTGGAGCTAGATAAAGCCTTATGTGGGATCCCCAGAAAGAGGAGACAGGGAGTGGAGATGGGGGATCCAACAGCCCGTTACATGTCAGGGATGCTGTGGTGAATCTCAAGCACACATTAATGACTGCTAGACCTGATTCAAGATATCCCGTCTTTATTAAAGTACGCCATCTTTGTATAAGTGGCCCTCCTCCCTTCACCAGTACAGATGGTGGTGGTTTTCCATTAAAAAGGAGAGGAGGAGTCAAAAAGGGAAGAGCAGGGGAAGTGGGAGGAGTCAAATTATTAACAAAGGTGAGGTGAATGAAGACCTTAGAAAGTGCAGGGTGGCATCCCACCTCCTGCCTTCTTCTTCCCCCCCATGCCCGACCCACACTCTTACCATCAAAAAGTCTTCCCTCCCACCCCAAACCAGACCACAATGCCATTTTAAGGTGATGTAAGTTTCTCCCACATATCTATGCACTTCTTTATGAGCAAAGCGCTTCCCATCTTTAATGTTCTCTCTCTTGCTAATGATGCCCCATCCCTGTAGTTCTAGGTGGACAGCTGATGGCTGGTGAGAGGGTCTATGCATGGCCAATGTGGGAAAGCCTCTCAAGTAGGATTTCAGCAAGGAGCCCAGGAGGCCAGGCCCCTGCCCCTGCGTTGTGACCATCAGAACTGCTAAGAATCAGGCAGGCTCTGTCCCTGAACTCTGCAGACTCTTCATTATAATGGAGAGTCATATATTGGCTTCCTAGGGATTTTGTGCTTTGCATCTAACACTCACTTTCTAAATCTCCCCTAAATTCTCTGTCGGTTCATACGCAATGGATGGAAGCCTAGTTCTATGGGACTCTGCCCCAGGCAGGCCTCAGAATCCATCCTGAGTGGAGGGAAGCTGGAAGCTGGGGGATCTGGGGAACAGAAGCAAGGGACCCTGTGTACCCGGCAGCAAAGGGACAACCTAGTGCCTCCACCTCTCTTTCTTCAAAAGGAACCTCTGCTGTGTGCATGGAGGCAGAGTTGCTGATGAGGCTTCTACACTAGGCACAGGCTAATTTAATGCTGCAGCCCCAGATGTGGGAGCTAATAAGGGGTAAGTGTAGGGTATTAAGAAAGCAAGAATGAGCTCATCACTGTGGAAAGGCCTTTTGAGATGACCCAGTCCTGTGATTTTCAAGCTTTTTTTTTTTTAAAGCAGTTGTACCTATTTTCATCCACAACTCTTAAATGAAACTTCAAGATGGTACTGTTCTGATTAAGGCAAGAGGAGGAAGTGGGAGCTGGGAATGGGCAGTTTGACCAGGATGGGAAACCTACTCATTCAGTCTACCTTCCAAATCCAAAAGCCCCTGGGGGACCTATGCAGAACTTTGGGGCCCTGGGTATCACTTTGAAAAACCAACGTCCCAGGCCAAACCCTTAATTTTATAAATGGTAAAGATGGGTGATTTGTCCAGGGTCCCCATGGAGTCAGCGGCGGCACCAGCACTAGAATTTAACCCCACTCCCAGCCCAGGTCGCTCTTTGCCCCTCCCTCCTGCTGGTCGGACCCCATAGGCTTTGCACCCCCTGAGCCCACTGGGGGAATCAGACAGAGCTGCGGAAGGAGAACTGCAGGTAGATGATCAGCAGCAAGACCGTGGCCCAAAACAAGCACCAGGGGATGGAGAAGAAGTTGCAGCCAGAACCCTCCTCGGCCTGCGGCTTGGGGGGACTGGGCGCCCGGGAGAAGGTGTAGGTGGTGGCCTCCTCCTCCAGCAGCTTCTCGCTGGGCTTCCAGTGCACGATGCCCTCCTGGCAGGCCTCACAGAACTCGCCGCGGTGCCGCCGGGTGTCCTGGCGACTGGCCACGTGGATGCGGTACTGACCGCCACGCTCCCCGTAGCACTGCTCGCGCAGGCTGGTGATGAGGTTGTCCACCAGGCTCTCGATGTTCTCCTCCAGCATGCTCGACTCGTCCAGCCGCGCGGTTCCGCACTCGTAGCACAGCTGCTTGAAGACGCGCATGCGCACCGAGCCCGCCCGCTGGGCGCGGTCCAGGTACATGTGGAAGAGGATGACCACGTGGGGTGACTGCCAGGTGTGCCAGCACCAGGAGCAGTGGAACCTGCGGGGAGGGGGTTGAGGCAAGAGGAGAGCACCGGGTGGAGATGGTGGAAATAGCCCCCGGAAGGCAGTGTGTTTACAGGCGGTATTAGCTTTCCCGGAGCATCTGTCCAGTCCGCCCCTTCGAGTGCGTCCTTAGGACCAGAGCAGGCTCGTCAAGATGCACCTGGCATCCACCTCACCTGTGCTCTGCACGGGCCTCAGCTTCCTCCATCCCAGTGCCCTCAGGCCGTGCCCTTGGGACTTTGGCTCTGGGCATATTTCCTCATTTGCAAAATGTTCACCCTGCACTAGGTGAGTCGTTCCTGCTCAAGACCTCCTTGAAGTTTCCTAGCGTGGTCGGCCTGAACATTTTGGAAAGGCGCAATCCACCCCACCTTCTTACCTGTTAACACTGATTGTGAATAGGATAGACCCAAATCAGGAGAAAAATGACAGCGTCACTACTTCTCAGCCCCAAATCAGTGCCTGGGTTAACATATCCCCAAGGGCTAGAATTGGAGGCAATCTCCGCCCAGAGCGAGGGTGACCGAGGCCAGCTGGTGATCACAGGTCACTGACCGAGGCTGGAGATGCCACAAACCTTCCAGGTCTCCAAGAAACTCCTTGTCCCCGCCAGCAAATGTCCAGCTCTTGGTACCCTTCCCAACAACCAGGTTAGGAGACTCATGTTCTCATTGTCTTCTCTTTTACTTACATCCTTTGGGGACTATTTTCCCTCTCTGAGATTGGACTATAAAACTAGGACTGGAAAATGTCAGAACTGGAGGGAGCTTCGAAGTCACCTAATTAACCTTTTGTTTCACTCTCGGACATAGAGAATAAGAAAATGATCCATGCACACACAGCTAGAGTTCAGAGCCAGTACCCAGCATGAAACAGATGCCCAATAGATGTTGAATTGACTTGAATGCACAGTACCAGGACAGGAAGGAAGGCCCTGCTTCTGACCCCCACACTGCACCACGAAGCCTCCCCATCTTCTGACCCCAAAGGAAGTCTTTACATGACAGACTCATGGACAAGAGTGCTGGAAAGTCATCTCAGATATTATTGTACATCCTGAATCATGGAGAGACCTTTTTGAAATGAAGGTTCTGATTCAGTAGGTCTAGAATGGGGATGGAGCTTCTGCCTCTTTAACAAGTTCTAGGTGATGCTGAAGCTGCTGGTCCACGCCCCGCAAGGCAAGGATCTAGACTAACCCTTCCTTTTCAAATGGGGAAGGTGAGGTCCAAGAAGGAAACTGAATCACTCAAGGGCCATGGAGCCAGTAGTAGAGTCAGTTTCCAGTACACCTCATGTGTTCAGTATTTTATATTATATTAAGTCACGGTGAATTAAATAGATTGAAATTGAACTGTCCCGGGACCAGAGCACAGAACTCGATCCCCAGAGACCTTGAGCCCCTCTTTCTCTTGGTTTTCAACCATTTCACATCATTAAAATCTGAAAAGATGTAAGATGTCAGAGTTTATAACTAATAAGTACATCCCACCTCTTTCTCAGAAGCGGAAACTATGACTCAGAGAGGGAAAGTCACACAGGAGTTCAGTGGAAAAGCTGGAATCAAACTCAGGAGTCCAACCTCCCAGTGAGGGACTCTCTCTCTGCTTCTCAGTCTACACCAGCCCAACAGTGAGACTGACCCTAAGTACTTGGGTCCTCCATATCTCCACCTCTTCTTGGAAGGTGCCCCAGGGCTGCCTGCAGGGTGCCTACTTACTGGGCTACTCACCTGCCCGAGGCATGCAATTCCAGGTACTGCTTCCAGCCCGGGGCCAGCACGTTGTGCTTGAGGTTGGGATCTATGATGAGGTCCCAGCTGTCAGCCGGCTTGGCCTCCTCCATCTTCTCATAGAAGACTTTCTTCCACTCACCTGTGGTCACGCTTTTACACATGGTCTCGTCAGTGGCGAGGGAGGGCAAGCTCCACTTGAGCGAGAACGCGGAGAGAGAGGGCAGGTGCAGGGCAGGGCAGCGCAGTCTCCACGGTCTAAAAATCCTCATCGACAGGACCAGGAGGAAGCAGGACCCAGCTCCCTCCTTTGTCCGCAGTGGAACCTGTTTCCACAGCAACCAGGCAGGGCGCCAAGAGACTGGAGCGTGGGGAGGAGGGAGTCTCCAAAGGGGTGTTTCGGGGCGCTTCGCTGAGGCTCTGGAGGCAGGGTTTGTGGCTAAGTGACCTGAGACAGGTGGGGGGCTTGAGGAAAAGCTGAGGGAGCTTCAGACCATCTCACTCTGGCCTGTGAAGGGCGCACAGAGGGAGGACCCGGGAGCTGGCTCAGGTTCACCTTCCTGCCCCTGGAGGCATCAGCAGCATCTGGTTGCTATGGTGACCATGATGCCTTAGGGAGACAGAGAGACACAAGGGATGGGAAGATGTGGACCTGTTAATAGCTGCGCAAATAATAATAAACTCTCTGCACTCCCACCCATTTGTGACTAGCACTGAGCCATTTACAAAAACTCCTGGAAGTCTCTTGGCCCACAACTATTATTGTCACTGTATGGATTAGGAGAGTGGGACTCATCTAGCTTATACACCAACTGAGCCACCCAGGCATCCCTGTTGTTTTTTTGTTTTGTTTTGTTTTGTTTTGTTTTGTTTTGTTTTGTTTTTTTAGTGTAGACAATCTTTATCGGCAGGTGTTAAGAGTGCAAAATGGTGACAAATCCAGAGGGATGGGAAAGGAGGTGGGGCATTGTTCCCTCCCTCCAAGTGAAGACCCTGTAATCAGGCCAATGGGGTGGGAGCACTTGACTGAGCCCAGTTTGGGCTCAGCACCCTTTGAAGCACAAGCTCCTAGGCGGAGGGATCCTCACACCACAGGGGAAGGGAGCTACACCCCAGAAGGGGCATGGGCCACGTCCTACTCCGGCAGCTTGGCTCCTGCTCACCCGCATACCTTGACAGCTTGGGGTAGGGGTGTTTGGGAACTGGGCCAAACCTAACCCTCTACAAACCCAGGTAGCTGCCTCCTGCCTCAGTTTCCCTCCTCCGAGTGATTAGTCAGGTTGGACTGCCAGGCCCTCTCTGGGGTCTGGCCCAACCCAAAGTGAGTGGGTGGCAGAGCTCATATCTGATTCCAAGCTTTTGAGCCCAAAATAAGTCATTAAATCTTCATTTCAAACATACCTATGTGCCAGACTCTATGCCAGGTGATTGTAAATGGGTATGTACCCAATAATGCAATGGGACCCGTACTACAGAATGCAACGGGATCTGTGATCTGTGCCTTAACAGCCTTGTACAAGAGCAGCCACCTGTGCTATGAAGGTGGGAGCCATTGCATCAGCCTGGCAGGAGCAGAAAAGATGATTTTCAACTTGATTGTGGAAGAGGAGGGCAGTATCCATGGGGAAAACAGACATTATTCTAGGTGCCTCTTTTGCTACTTTTTAATAAACTATTTTTCCTTTATGAAAGTCCTACAGGTTTGGAGCTCCTGGGTGGCTCCATCAGGTAAGAGTCCACCCTGGGCTCAGGTCATGATCACAGGGTCCTGGGGTGGAGCCCCGCATCCCACGGGGCACCCTGCTCAGTGGAGAGTCTGCTTCTCCCTCTCCTTCTGCTCCTCCCCCCACTCGTGCTCTCTCTTTCTACCTCTCTCTTTTCTCTCTCTAAAATAAATAAATAAAATCTTCAACAAAAAGTCATGCAGGTTTATTTAGAAAAACTGGAAAATACAGATAAAATAAAGCAAAGTATTACTCTTCCTGGTACCCATGTTCAAAATAATCAGTGTTAATATTATAATATACACACCCTGACTGCCACTTATCTGTACATGTGTGTGCATGTATGTGTATAAACACATATATACATATATAATGTATATATATGCACATACATACATATCCCACTGTGATTTGTCTTCTAAATAACAACATCTCATGAATATTTTTCTAAGAAAGTATTATTATTCCATCTTATAGGCTGCCATATTCTGTAAGCTGGTTGGGCATAATATATTTAGCTAATCCTCTATTTTGGGATACTGATATTTTTCAGTCTTTTATAATTTCACTTTTGCTACCTATTTGTATAAAACTTACTGATGAAGCTCATGGTCCCACACTGTAGGTATCAGAGATGATTCCCCCTGCATTCTAAGAAAATAAATCTCTTGACCCTCTCTCTGCAGAAGCTTGCTGCAGCTAGAACCTGAGTGACCTCTTCAAACAGTGTGACTTGTGACCAGCCTGCAAGAGCAGATCCTGAAATTTACAGGTAAAAAAGTAAGCCTGAATCTCCCATCTGATACTGGAGACCATCTTTCAAGTACTCCTCCTGCTTCTGCATGAATGCTTGGTGCCTTGACATATTTTATTTTAGCCTCAGTTTATTCATCTTGACAATAGGAAGATAAAGAAGCAGTATCTGTAGTGATTAAAAGCAAGGGCTCTGCAATCACTTGCTTGGGTTTTTGTTCTTGTTTATTTGTTTTTATAATTCTGTTATATTCTCATGTGTAGCAGTTCTAATATATTTAATGTGTATCATATCATTCTGGCAAAACATGTGTTGGTATTTTATGTGGATATATTTTTAATTGGCATAGAAATAGCAATCGCCATATAGCCCTTACTAGGTATCAGGCAGTGTCCTAAGTGCTTTATATATATTAATTTATTGCATCCTAATAACAACCTCTATAGTTAGGTAACAGCAACCCCAGCTCACTTTGCAAATATGTAAGCTAAAGCAGAGAGATTAACTTGCCCCAAATTCAACAGCTAATAATTAGTGGAACTGGGATTCGAGCCCACAGGAAGATCTCCAAAGCCCCAGGTTTGATCAGATTTGCCAACCATGGAATCTAGAACAAGATATTTTCTAAATAAATGTGTCTTTCTACCCTCTTAGCTCTCAATATGGCCATTCCAGACTCCGAGGATTGGAGTTCATATCTTTCCAGTAAATGGTTTGCTGGGCCCTACTGAGGCCACAACCCCGGGAAGAGGAGTGAGGTGTAGCTGACCTGAAAATCTCCCTGTTACTATTGCAAGGGCCACTCTGCAGGTGTCCAGAGACCCCTGGTGCCCATTGTAAATATTTTAAAGCTGAAAGAGAAATTCATCTTGAAATCGTACCAAAGAAAATATAATGCATAGAGCCATCTGTGGGTATATAATTCCTGTGAAGCCGTGATCACTGGATGACAGGTATGAGGTTCCGTAGAAAGAGCACTGAACTGGAAGTAGGGAAATAGAAATAGGTATCCCAGCCTGGCTAGCTTTGTTTCCTTGGACAACTCACTTCTCTTGGCCTCGGTTTGTCCATTTGTTCAATGGAGCAATAGAGTCTATGGGAACACTAAAGTCCCCTGCGACTATAGCCATTTATGGTTCCAGTGAGCTTTATACTTAGAAATCTGAATGCCTGGGAGGACAGGAAGTAGGATAGACACCGCTGGGTGGAGGAGGGAGGCTCTTACTGAGGCATTGTGGGTAGAGCCTGGAGACAGGGTTGGTCTCCTTCGGGGCCACTCCACAGCTAAAGGGCTCTGGGGAGGTGTCACTGTGCTAGTTTTGTACTGGACACAGTAAGAAGGGCAGAGATTAAATCAGAGCCGATGAATGTTAACACTGGAAAGGATTTTTAAACTTATTAAATTTTATCCTTCAAATCAGTATTCTTGCCTCTGAATTAAGGCAATTGATGCCCAGAGAAGTCAATGGACTTAACCAGCCTAGGAGGTGTGTTGGGAGCTATCTCAGAAAGTGTATGAAGCTGAAAATAGCATATAAAGTTTGCCCTGGAGCCAAAGCCTATCACCCAATTCCAGGAATGAATTCTTTATTAGTATTTTGCAGTTGTTGCTACAATAAACATTATGATGAAAAACAAGAACACAGAAGGTAAGAATCACCAGAGTTGTGTGTGTGTGTGTCTGTGTGTGTGTGTGTGTCTGTGTGTAACCAGCTGATGCAATCCCCATTGGCACAAATTAAGTTTAATTTAGAACCTGAGCTTGCTATGAAGAGGCCAATGTGATACATCCTCTGTATAGCAGAATGTTTTCTCTAATAAGATAATATTTCTATCAAGACAAACAACCATATGGCATTCCAACTTACTCTTTATCAAATGACCTCACTGGGACGTCTGCCTGCAAGGCAGGTGTGAGGTCTGTCTGCCTGCAGGCTGTCTGGTGCACCAGCAGCAGAAGCTGCTTTTCTACTCTGCATTTCTTAGTTTCCAGGAATGATGCCCCTGCTCAAGGAGCCTGATAAGGCCCACCAGAAAGGAGACAGCTTTCATACCTGAAGGCCAAGGTCGCCTAAGGCCCCTCATCTGAGGTCCCGTGGGGAACAGGTGCAGAAAGCCCAAGGACATGAACACTCCAGAACTGGCCAAGTCTGCACCAGAGTGAGCTCATGGGTCATAGTGACCCACACTTCCTCTTAACGTGGTAGCACCCACGCCTGGCTAGTCTTTGGGCTTTGGCATCCATAGCCTTTTCAGTTGAGGGGAAACCCTTACTATTTCTTGCAGACTCTTTGCCATTGTTTGACTGAATTTCACTTCAGGCCTCTGGGACCCAAGCTTCTGGAAGCAACTGGCCTCTGGTGCCACACAGCTCTGCACATAGATCTACATCTATCTTGGTTGGAAATATGATACTCAGTACATATCTGTAGAAACTCTCAGAAACTACAGGAGAGAAATAGTGTTAGCAAGAACTGTGTAGAAAGAACTGTGTAGAATAAGAAAGAAGTGTTAGGTCTGCATTCTGTCATGGATTTTCTATGTGACTTGGCCTCTCTGGTCTTATATTTCTGTGTTCCTAAAGTTAGTAGAACTATACACAAATCTGTAAGTTTCCTCTCTGCCCTAACAGTCTGTGGGCCCACAATTATAACACACATATAGGTCTGGTAAAGGCAGGATTTCCCTCTCCAAAACCCCCCTAGAGCCTCAGAAACATATTCAAGGAGCAAGTGTCTGTTTTCCCAGTGAAGAGATATTGCTATGCCCATAATTTTTCCTTACTGAAGATTTTCTGAATAAATAAGGAATGATGATTACCTAGAATCCTTCTCAAATTTTTAAATGACCAGAGCTATAAAATAACCACCCCAAATCCAGACAGCTCTAGGTTATATCTTTGCCTGGCAATTTTTTTTGTCTCCAAGTAAACTCAGCAGGGCCTACAAAAGAAAGATGAAAAATGGAGAAACCCACCCCTGTTTTCACACTTTAAGGCCATCCCACTGTGTTAATTACTTATTATCATGGCACTCAAGGTCCCCCATGATCTGGTCTCAATCTAACTCACTAAGCATAATTCCCACCACCGTACCTTTCCTTAACCCACCTGACTGATGCTGCTGCCTCTCTTCTCCCAGAACAGACTCTGGAATCCCACCTCTTCCTTTGTTCTTGATGCCTCTTCCACCGGAAAAGACTTAGTCTTATCTTGATCGGGCACCATTTTACCCAGCCTCGTATGCTTACTGCCCTGTATTGGAGCCCAGGCAGTGAGTCCCTAAGTTCTCTATAGCCACCCACATTTCTATACCACAGCGTTTGTAAGGATTGTTAGCATTTACTGAGCCCTTACAATAGGCCAAGTGGGCACCCTGTTAAGGTTTACATTTTATCTTCACATCAACCCTATAAAGTTGGCTTTTGTTCCACTGTTTTTTTATGGGTGAGTCAAATAAGCCTTGAAATGGTTCAACAACTTGCCCGGGATCCCTTGGCCAGCAGGTGGTAAACGAGGGATTTGAACCTGGGCAGTCTGATGGCAGTGCCTGCTCTCTCAACCACTATGTCATGTAATAGTAAATGTTGAATAAATGTTCGTCATTATTAGATCATCTCAGAGTTGAAATAGGCTTTGAAGATAATCTAGATCACCTGTGAATCCCAGAGAAAGAATCTTCTCTCCAACCTTGTCTGCATTTATAGCTTCTGCTTAAATTCCTTCTTACAGTCACTGACTACTTCCTAACCTGCTTGATTTTGACAAAGCTGTCTTTCACTGAACTCTTGGTTTCAATGACGTGAGCCATCTGTTTCCTGTTTCATCCATACAGTGATGTTGGGTTTGCCTTCTGGATCCATATTAACTCAGTGCTATACCCCACCCCACCAACCCACTTCGTGGCACTGTTCAGACACTTCAAGGCAGCAGCTACTACAATCCTTGGAGCTTTCCCAACCTCATTTGAAGGCTCAAACCTCAGAAATGGCTTTGTGACTAAAATTCCATTAAATACAGGATGCTGAAGTTAGGGGGTCTCCAGGGAACACCTCCATACCTGTAGCTTCTTGCCATCTTCAAGGTATTAATTCATGAAAACATCTCTGGGGAAAGGCCTCTTGGGCTTCCCTTCCACTCCATTCTATCCCTTCTATGCTTTATCCCAAGTCTTTAAAAGATATTTACTTGGAGAAAGCAGCACTTCTTTATGCACAATAATCTGGGGCTTGAAGACCAGCACAGACTCAAATGTACAGTTGGACCTTTGTCAACCTGGGTTCGAACAGTATGGGTCCATTTACATACAAAATTTTTTAAAGATTTATTTATTTGAGAGAGAGAGAGAGCATGCGCTAATGCAGAGCGCAGGCACACAGGGTGGGAGGGCAAAGGTGGGGCAGAGGGAGAGGGAGAGAGAATCTCGAGCAGACTCCCCAGTGAGCGCAGAGCTCAATGAGGGGCTCCATCTCAGGACCCTGAGAGCATGACTTGAGCCGAAATCAAGAGTTAGGAGCTTAACTGACTGAGCCACCCAGGCACCTCACGAATTTTTTTGGTAAGTTTAAATACTATAAATGTATTCTTTCTTCCTTGTGATTTTATTAAAACATTTCTCTTCTCTAGTTTATTTTATTGTAAGAATACTGTATATAATACATATACCATACAAAATATGTGTTAATTGACTATGTTATCAGTATTACTTCTGGTCAATAGTAGTCTATTAGTAGTTAAGTTTTGGGGAGGTCAAAAGTTATACGTGAATTTTCGACTGTGCAGGGATCAGCACCCTTAACCCCCATGTTGTCCAAGGGTGAACTGTACTTCAAAATGACTCCCTCTGTCTACATTCTTGTCGTCCTATACCTCATATCTACCTCTCAAATCTGGTGCTTCTTCCAGGCCCATTTCAAAGTTACCTCCCCTGGAGAGACTTCCTAGATCTTCTTCTAAAGTTGTCTCCTTTCTTAGTCTTTTTCTTGATCCTTCATTATTTTGATCATTACTACTTTGTACCTTGTATGAAGAACAAATCCATGTCTGACCCTCTGTCTCATTCATCACTGTGGCTAGGGAATGGAGTATATTGGGTGAATGGTTCTAAAACACCCATTTTTTAAAAGTAGGCTCCACCCTAGGTGTGGAGCCCAGTGTGGGGCTTGAACTCAAGAGACCAAGACCTGAGCTGAGATCAAGAGTCAGACACTTAACCGATTGAGCCACCCAGATGCCCCTAAAACATCCATATTTTGTACATCCCCAGATATGATTCCAGACCTCCTACCCCAGATTCTTGCCTTTCTATAGATGCTCCAATCCCTCAGCTGGGAATATTAAAAATGTTGATGGCTCACTGGGAATTCCCCTTCACAGTACACTCCCCAAGGCCGATGACTGGCTGATCCAAGGATCCAAAGGCCTGCCCTCCTTGCATGGTTTGGGACAACTCTGAAAGGCTATCTTCATTCCCAAACTCCCTTTAGGATCAGCTGAGCCTCATTTGCAACCACATGGTGTGACAATATCTAGTCTATCCAATCCTGCCTTCCTCCCCTCCCTATGGATGTAACTCCCAAGAGCACGTCCCAGTAAACTCTGCATGCAGCTCTCTATCTCTGAACCTGTTTCCAGGAAAGTCAATCTGAGACACCCTTAGACTCTACACAGGGTCACTGCCTCCCCACACCTGGTGCATCTCGCCTTCTTTAACAAGCCTCAACAAGTAAACATGGATCCAAGGGAATCTGGTGTAAGACATGATGTGAAACGGCACAAACAAAGGAGCTGCAGGAAGAGACTCCTTCCAAGAGGCTCCAGGACTAAGAGGTCCTGGAACTTCAGACCCCAGAAGTCCCTCCATGACATGGGATGGAGAACAGGGGGATGATTTAAAGATGTTCACCATGTCATCCTTAGCAGGGGCTACATAAACTGAAAAGGATAAGGGGAAATAGGGAGAGTGAGATGCAGAGGGAGGGAGGGCAATCAGAGGGGAAGAAAGAGGAGAGAATATGTGTGGAATAATGAAGAACATGAGGAGAGGGGCAAGGGAGCCACAGGAAGAAAGAAAGAGTTGGAGAGAAAAGAAAGCAAGCAGACTCTTCTAAAACAGGCTTTTGATTCTTACCGTAACTTGTTTTGAATTTATACTCATTTTACATCTTTAGAATATTACTGTCCTTTTTTGTGGCTTGTTTTTATAGATCCCATTAGGATTGGGCTTATATTTTCCTTTGGCCTAATTTTATTTGTTTTCCTATTTGTTCGAGTTTGACAGAAACCCATGAAGTCTCAGTGCTTTGTAGCAGACAGGTGGCCTGGATTCCCTTTATTCACCTCACGCCCTGGATGGAGGAGATTATCCCACAGACATACATCAGTAGTGACTCACCACACGAAGAAGGAGTCCTTCACTTCTCCCACTGCCTCCTTGTGAAGACAAGATGAATTTGGACTACCTTATAATCATTCATTAAGCAGAGCCACAGTAAAAAGAAGCACAATTGCAAAAGGCATTGAAACTTAATTTATATTTTTATTGACATCTTGCTGAGAGGTTCCAGATGGGGAATTACATTTTGTAACATGAAACAGAGTATCCACAACTTCGTTGCCACCATCCACTTCCCTCTTATCATAGCAACTATTCCTCTAAAACCTTGTTCTTTTTCTTTCTCCCAAACCACACAGAAATCCATCCCTTGCTAGCTTTCCTAGTACCTCCCCTCCAAAACCTGGTGACTTACTAATTCTCCCCATCCTTTATTTCCATTGCACAACTAAGACGAGGGGTAGGACAGAGGGGCAGGGCAGGGCTGTCTTAGGAAACCAAGCCCTTGAGTGCACTGCCTCCAGGCCCTGATTTTCTGTCTGGCTGATTTTACATCTTGTGCCAGAAGAAATTGGCACAGACTCTTCTTTTACTTCCTTCCTACTCAGGGAATTGCCATGGCGGTGGATGTGATGACTTAGAGATGGGTTTGCATGGCCCAGAGAGAGGAATTGGGTAGAAGAGTGTCAAATCTGCTCTCTGGCATCATCATGGCTCACCTTGAGGTAGTTTCACAGGTCAAAGTGAAAAGTTTGTCATTTTAAGCCCCTCCACATCTCACATGGTACGTAATTTCCCAGACACTGGCAGATGGTGTGCATCATCTTCTTTAATTCCCAGTGCTGTGACAATTGTGTCCTTTGTGTGTTTTGGCACATTTTGGTAGGAAGTAGGGAGGAGTATCAGGGATGGGTAGGGTGATGCTATCTTAGACAGTCATATTTGACAAGGGGCATTCGGCTGGCAGCATGCTGGGTAGATTGAAATGAGAAACAGCAGAGTGGCCATCGGAAGGTCACGGCCACAGTCCATTCCAGGTAGGACACAGCAGGAAGCACAGTAGTTAAGATCATTCACGTTGGAATCCAAGACAACCTTGAAATCAAGGCTCCACCACTTACAAGGAGGGTAACTTTGGAGAAGTTTGTATCCCCCAAAGCCTTGTTTCCTCATTTGGCTGATTTGGGGGGTGGGGGGCGAGAGGAATAATAGTTCCTGCCTCCCAGGCTACTGGTGAGAATGAATGAGATGAATACAGTGAGATGAACCCTTGAATGATGCAGGCGTTAGAGGCACCAGTGTCTGCATAGTCAAAAATCCACATATAACTTTTGACTCCCCCAAGACTTAACTACTAATAGCCTATTGTTGATTGGAAGCCTTACCGATAACATGAACAGTCAATTAACACATATTTGGTATGTGACGTGTATTATATCCTGTATCCTGACAATAAAGTAAGGTAGAGAAAAGAAAATGTTATGGGGGAGAAAGTACATTTCTCTGTAGGGAGAGAAAATACATTTACAGTACTGTAGTGTATTTATTAGATAAAAAATTTCTGGGCATAAGTGGACCCACACAGTTCAAACCCATGTCATTCAAGGGTCCACTGCATATGGAAGTTTTATATTTGCCTTTTTTTTGCCCATTTTTTATGTTTTTTGGGTTTTTGTTGTTTTTTTTTTTTACTTTATTTTTTCAGTGGTCCAAGATTCATTGTTTAAAACCTGGAGCTGAAACCAGTGATGGCTGGAAAAAGGAAGAGTTGTCTTCAGGGTAAATGCCAACATCAGCACAATAATCCAGATTTCAGCTTTGGGCAGAGAGAAAGCAGAGGCAACCCAGGTTCCCAGAGGAAGGCTGGACAAGCGGCAAGAGGTCTGTGGCTTCCCCAGACTACAGCATGTCAAAGTCTACATCCTCTCTGGAAGAAAGAATCCTGAATTCAGAGGGGGGTGGACTGAAGAGAGGATTGCAAAGCCCTGGCCTCAGGGAATGGGTTTCTAGTTGGCCCTGAAGGCCATCAGGGACCAAACCCAGAAAGCTGCAATCCCATGAAAGAATCCCAGGGGGGTTGGCGGGGGGC
>LNAC01000533.1:382553-408166 GCA_002007465.1 Ailurus styani | reverse complement strand
GGGGGTTGGCGGGGGGCGGGGGGGGGGCGGCAGATGTAGTGGCTCCCTGGACTCCGATTCTGGGCAACTGCCCTCAGTTTCTCCTTCTAAGACAGCCCCAAGGGCCAATGCTTTGACAACCCTGCCTCTTCTGTACAGCTAATGCATTTGCTATACTTAGGGTCGGGGTTTATCTTCTGTTGCTATGTTTTTCTTCTTTTTTAGAAATGTTGCCAGTGATTCATAATTCCATTCCAGGGGATCTGGATTCAAGCATTAGGATGTAAGTAGACATCTGGCATGACTCAACCTTGTCTTTAGGTCTGCTTATAATTAGGAAAAGATATACCTATGTGGTGGGTATGTGGATGGGCTTCCATTTCTACAGAACTTGGTACCCATATATCAATTCACATGATGGATTTCATACTGACGGCCAACTCAAATCTCAATCCAGAATTATCTGAAAATGCGTTAGATATTCATATCACAAAGACTCAATTCTATGGTCCACATGGGTCTATCTCTACAGGGCGTCATGTTCAAGATGCATACTACAAGAGCCACATAAGTAATTTTTACTTATTTTTTAAAGATTTTGTATTTATTTATTTGACACAGAGAGAGAGATCACAAGTAGGCAGAGAGGCAGGCAGAGAGAGAGGGGGAAGCAGACTCCCTGCTGAGCAGAGAGCCCGATGCGGGGCTCAATCCCAGGACCCTGAGACCATGACCTGAGCTGAAGGCAGAGGTTTAACCCACTGAGCCACCCAGGTGCCCACACATAAGTAATTATTGAAGAATTTTATTCACTTGCTTTTCCGAAAGGAGACAGAAATTGTCAAAGTCACAAGCTACAGCAGATTGCTTATATTTCTGTTCCTTCCCCCTACTTCCTCCCTTCCGTGTCCTCTAGCACTTGCTACCCCTCACATGCTAGCTCTACTTCCAACTGCATTGCCCACCTCCAGCCACTGTGTCCTCGTTTTGCTCACCTCCCATCCCTCTAGCTTTCTGCCTAGGTGGCTTCTCTCTGCACTAAAATCCTCCTTGACCCATTCTTACAAAAGGCTAGAACTGGTCTGGCAATGACAAGCTTAGGGCGTGAAGGGTGGGAAAAGCATGGGGAGAGGCAATGATGAGAGAGAAATATATGGATAATCCCTAATTGATATTAATTTTCATGGAGTTCCTGGGTGGCTCAATTGGTTAAGTGTCCACCTTTGGCTCACATCATGATCCCAGGGTCCTGCTCGGCAGAGAGTCTGCTTCTCCCCCTCCCTCTGCCCCTCTCCCTGCTCATGCACTCTTTCTAACTCTGTCTCTCAAATAAATAAATAAAATCTTTTAAAAATACTAATTTTCACAACAGGGTCGTATGTCTATAAATAATATATATATAAATTTATTTTATTCAGTGCTCTATAAAGCACTATTAAAATAATGAAAATAAAAATTAATTTATGCCGTGTCTTGAAAAAGAGTTTAAAGTAGCTTTCAGAGATGCACAAAATATAGCAATATGTTCTATATTTTAAAATAGCCAAAAATATGTGACAAAAGAATACATGCATTTCTCTTTGACCCAGCAGTTCCACGTTTAGAAATCTATGTCTTAAATATACTGGCAAAAATTGAAAATGAGGTGCACAAAAACTATCTATTGTAATGTTATTTGTAGCCACCAAAGACTGAAAACAATGTAAATCCCTATTTGTATGGGACTAGATGAATGAAATATGGAACATTTCCCAATGGTGGATGTTGAACAAAGGAAGGATTATCTCCATAAGCTGCTGCACAGTAATCTCTGGGATATACTCTTAACTTTAAAATCAGGAAGGAAAACGAAAAAAACCAAGGGCAGACTGCATATACAGATTGCTGTCTTTGACCTAAGGATGAGAGATAATATTTGCATGTATTGAAAATTAGAACAATAAATTTAAAAAAAAGGTTCTTGCCTCTCAAATAAGGAGAGAACAAAATGGATCAACCACGAAAAGAAAGGCAGTAAGACATTATGGGCCTCCGGATGTCATGCTACAGGAATTGTACGACACTAACTATGGAATATTTGTATCAAAAAAATTAAACCTGCATCTGATCAGCCTTCCAGATATTTTCAAGGGAGAAATACAGGGTAAGAGGGAGTATCTCAAACAGCACCATAAGGACGCTATCAGCAAAATCCAAACTGTGGAAAATTTGAAAATGGGAAAAATGAGACATTTTTCTTTTCCAAATAAATAAATGGCAAAAGAAAAATAAGAGGAAGGGGGACTATTGTAAATTAAAAGAGAATTGAGATCTACAACCAAATGTGATATGTGGATCTTCTTTGCATGCTGGATGACTCAAATAGACTATAAAAAGTCATATTTATTTATTTATATTTATTTTTATTTTTTTGAGAGAGTGAGCATGTGAGCAGGGTTGGGAGAAGAGTGTAGAGGGAGAGAGAGAATCTTAAGCAGGCTCACACCCAGAGCAGAGCTGACGCAGGGCTCGATCCCAAGACCCTGAGATCATGACCTGAGCCGAAATCAAGAGTCAGATGCTAAACTGACTGAGCAAACCAGGCACCCCTAAAAAGACATATTGAATATAACATGGAAAACTTGATTACAGACTGATTTAGCTAATTCTGAGGAATCATCAATATTTTTTTAGGTGTGATAATGCCATTGTGGATTTTTAAGAACTTGGCCAACCAGAAGGGAGGTAGGTGGGGGATGGGTGATACAGGTCATGGGGATTAAAGAGTGCACTTCTCAGCATGAGGACTGAGTAATGTGTAGAACTGTCTGAATCATTAGATTGTTGAATCACTAGATTCCTCATACTAATATAACACTGTATGTTGACTATCCTGGAATTAAAATTAAAAACTCAATAAATAAAAAGAAGAACTTGTCCAAATTTTTTAGAAACACACTTTGAGGTATATAAGGGTGAAACGGCATGATACTTAGGACTTGATTCAAAACACCCCAGCCATGAACAAAAATAAATAAATAAATAAATAAAAGGATCAACGAGCAAATGTGGCAGTATCTTGATAACTTCGGTCCGGGGGATAGATACATGGAGGCTTATTGTACTGTTCTCTCCACTTTTAAGTATGTTAGCAATTTCATACCAAGCATTTTAAATCAGTGAAAACAAAAGGAGAGAGTAAATAAGAGAAAGACTGTGAATAAGATGGATCCAGAACGGGAGATCATGCACAGATGAATTCCACGTGCTCTTACACACATATTCCCGGAGTGGCCACAGGACTGGTAGCCACCAACGTGAAAAAGGAAACAGGAGTAGCTAGAAGGTTCTCAGCATCTATACAGCAAAAACAAACAAGACTTTCAGGTACAGCACTGTTCCCCATGCCGAGTCCTAAGCAAAACCTCTCCTATGGGTCTTCATTAGAGAGCCACTGAGAGGTGCCCTGAAAAGCACCGTCCTCAACAACACGTTCAAAACAAATCCAGGAAGACTTCCCTGGGGCCGTGATTGACCTCCCGGGTCTGCACCTCACCTTCGAGCTCTCTTAGTTCTGTGAGGCTCTGCCCCTCAGAAACACGTACAGCTGAGACAAGGGAAGCAGTGTAGACGTTTCACCAGCTCCTTTCCCTCCCTTTACCCAGAGATTCTCTGGACCGGGGATTGTTCTCTGCGCTTCCCCACTGGGGAGTCCTTGCGGAGCCTGTCCTTGGTCCTCTGCACAACCTCTGAACGACTACACCGGGACTGCCTGACCACGGAGCCTCCCGCGTGGGCTCAGCTGCTCCGTGCCATTGATGTCACAGTGGTTTCCAAACTCAGCTCTGTTTGAAGTAGGTCGAACATGCTCCTTACCTCAAGTAAATTGTCCAGCCAGGCTGTCTATCTTTAAAAAAAAAAAAAATTAAAATTCTCCCTGTCACTACAGAATTCAAATCGAAATGGACACATTTTCACGGAACTTGGATGGTATGTTTAGAATCGTCTGATCTGAATTAGAAGGTGAGTGGTATATCTAAAAGTTTCAAAGGGCCCTGAGAGACAGGGGAAGAAACAGTCATGCTTCAGGGTGACTGAAGTAGGGGTATAATGAAAGACCACAATGAATAAATCTGGAGAAGCATGCCGTGCATAGAAAGATTGCAACAGAGAAAACAGTGGTTTTCATTCGAAACTACAGCACCATGTGGAAGCAACAATGTATTTATTTCAGGGTGATGCTGGAGAAGGCAGCCAGATCCAAACCCTTTACTTCCTGAACGTGATCTCTGTGCCCACACCATGCCTTTGACTCCTTCAATGTTTCCTTAGACGAGGAAACTGGGGTCCTGACAGGTAAAGAGACCAGGCCAATGTCACAGAGCCACTACAAGGCAGAATTGGGAGGTAGACCCTATTCTAACCCCGACTCTAAACACAGCACCCTGCCTGAAACCAAGACAGTTCTGGAAAGAGAGGGCATTAGAAGCAATAAAAGTCAGGAGCGGGAGAAAGGCTGTCTAAGGCAGAAGAAGAGGCTGAAGGACATCCTATATTCTGCCAACTCCCAAGCTATGAAAAAGCCTCAGCAGCCTTCCCTGTGGGTCAGGATCAGGGATGCTCCCAGGGTGGGTAGGAAAGGGGCCAGAGAAAAGAGTAACCCAAAGCTACTCCAACTCCCTAAGCTGGACCCAATGATGTCACCTGCCTTGTCTACTTTTTCCCAAGTCAGTCCTGAATCCACCTGTCATTGACATTCTGCTGGGATGGATAGACTGAGGCAGCTGAGGGCTTGGCACTTGGCTGTATCTTCCACCATAGAATCCATCCAGAACATTCCCATCCTCTAGAGTTGACTGAAGGCTCTGGACAGTGTATACCAGGAGACACACTATCAGAAGATAATGAGCAGTCTCTGTCACAGTCCCTGCGTGAGATCCCAGGTCATCCTCACCCTGATCAGATTTTAGATGCAGATACACATGTATAATTGAAAATGCACTTAGAAATCCCTAGCCTGCTCCATTTATTTAGGGAATTGGGCACAAATAGAGTCAAAGTCTTCATTATTTCCAGAGGCCACTTGTCTATTATGACTTTGCATCAACTAAATACAGTTCGGTCATCCTCAACTTCAACACCTAAAAAAGAAAATGGCATCTATTTATGTGACAGTTGATTTTTTCATTAATTATTTAAGTGACAGTTAACTTCCCCTGGTGGTTAACTGAATATCTAAATATTTGGTCAAACATTATTCTGGAGGTTTCTGTGAAACATAACTGACTGAACCACCCAGGCGCTCCTCTGAAATTCCATTTGGATGAAAATCTATAAACATTTCAATAACTACACTGGTCAGCTAAGCTTTATTCCAAAACATATTAAAGCAGAGTCTAAGAATAATAATTCAATAATTAAACAGGAAAAAAAGTTACATCAAATAGGCAAGACAATGCGATCAAAGAGCAATTAGGAGTGAAAAGTTGAAACAAAGCCGTAAGGTTATTCAAGTTGTATTTTAAAAAGGAGATTGTACACAAAATTGCAACCATTGTTACACTCTCCTGAGCCAAGCCAGCACTCTGGGTGATAATGGTTAGTACTCTATCTTCTAATGGTGCATAATCTTGGGGGGCTTTGTGTTTCTACTTAACTTTTAAGCCATTTAGATGCAAAACAGATTCCTTTAAAACTTTTCAAAGATTTCTGCCCACCAAACCACAGAGGCATTTATTTAAACTTTTGGGGGGGGAACCTACCTTTAGCATTTGGCAGATATAAATTCAAACAGCACAGAAGCTCCCTGAAATATGAACCAATCTTTAGTAAGCTCAACTTCCTGTAAGCATGGATTGCATTTCTTGAAAACTTTTTTGACTGTTTTTACTCACAATTTCTACATCTCCCCTCCCTGTTCATAATGTTATCTTTCCCAACCAAGTTTCCATTGCATCACTCCTGCTAAGATCATTCTTGCTGAGGTCATCAATGACATTCTGGAAAAGCCCATGCTCAATTCTCGATTCTTATTTTACTTGGCTTCTCAATAGCATTTTTTGGCAGTTTATTCACTTTCCTTCTTTAACTTTTTTTGTTAATATTTATTTATTTGAGAGAGAAAGCGAGCATGCATAAGTGAGCACTAGTGGGAGGAGCAGAGGGAGAAGGAGAGAATCTCAAGCAGACTCTGCACTGAGCTTGGACTCTGCACAGGGCTCAATCTGACTATCCTGGGATCACGACCTGAGCAGAAACCGAGTGTTGGACACCTAACTGACTGTGCCACCAGGTGCCCCTTTAACTATTTTTAAAAATAGTCTTCTGAGACGCTAAACCCTCTTGGTTTCCCTTCCACCACAGTGGCCCCGCCTCCTCTTCCAGCTGTCTAAGTGATGAGTGTCCCAGAGCCCAGGCCTCAGCCTTCTCTTCCACTCTCACTCCTTGTGCAATCTAGTTCAGTTCTATTTCTTCCAGGATGACTCTCCCATGGATAGCTCCAGCCCTAATCTCACTTCAAGACTAAGGTGCCACTGTCCACTGGACATGCCGACTTGGATGTGCAGTAAACATCTCAAAGTTCATGCGCCCAGCAGAACTGGAGGCGGGCCCCTCCCCTGAGTCCTCTGACCCCCACTTCTCTGCTACCAGCTAAGCCCAAACCAGGAGTCCTCTTGGACTCCTATTTCCCTCACTCCACATCCACATGTCCTGGGGGCTCTGTCACCAAAATACAGCCTAAATATGACCACTTCTCACAGTCTCCTCCATTTCACCCAGTCCAAAGCTATACCATTTCTGGCTGGGGTTCTTGCAACAGTTTTCTGTTTTAACACCTTGCTTCTACTTTCGTCACCCTAGCATCAATTTTTCTGCCAAGCAGACAGAGCGATCATTTCAAAATATAAGTTAGATCATATCACTCAAACTCTCCAGTGGATTTCCATCCCTCTCAGAGGAGAGTCCGATTTTCTCACCACAACTACCTTATCCTACCTTTCTCTCCATCTCACGGCTCCCATCTTTCTCCTCTTTTCTCATCACACCACCTCCTCGCTGTGCTTCAAACACACCAAGCTCTTCTCCACCTCAACACTTCTGCCCTTGCTCCTTCCTTTGCCTGTGCTCTTCCCCTGGACCTTCACAAACCTTGCTCTATTACTTCATGCCCATCTTTGCCCGTCACTGGCTTCGAGTGGCTTTCCATGGGTCTGTCCACTACCCTCTATTTCTTTCCCATTCATCTGTCTTCTTTTTAGTACTTCTCCCTAACTGGCAGTATATTACAATAGTCATTTCATCATTCGTTTATCGGACTTGTTCCTTTTTGTAATTTAGTGCCTAGAACAATCTGGGACTCAGCAAACATCAAGTAAATAAAAGAACAAAATGCCCATTGAAATGAACTTCGCCAGCCTGTTTTCCTGGGAGGACTTGATGTCTGAGTAATAATATTGTAAAAGATGTTCTTTTAAAAAACATTCTTTTGTGCCTTCTGAACCCCTCCAACTCATTTTTGACAAACCTTTCCCCACCAAATTCCTTTCTGTCCTCATGACCCAAACCTCAAGTCAGAGCTCACCTTGGTGCAGGTAAAAAAAAAAAAAAAAAAGCTTCTCCCTCATTAGAGCTCTTTGCAGCTGAGACATGTGGTCTCCCCGGCCCCCAGGTGTAATTTGAGCAGCTGGTCTGATGAAACTCCAGCTGGTTTTTGGAGCCCTTTTGTTTCGATTACAAGAAGTAAGGAAGGATCCATCTGATGATGTTGTATGGTGACAGTAAGACACCAGGGGGCAGCAAATCCAGTTCTTAGTTTTAAAGGCGAAACAGGTGTTCTGACAAGTACAATTTGTTGTTCAACAGAATAAATGTCAGCACGTGCATATGACTGTTAGGCAGCAGTGAAAATGAAAGAATTACAAGGAGAACATGGATGAATCTTACAAAAATGATACTTTGTGAAAGATGCAAGACACAGAATACGTATGGTACAATTCCATGTACTTAACATTCAAAAATAGGTAAAACTAAACTATACTGTTTAGAAAGCATACATAGGTGGTCCAGTCGTAAAGAAAATCAAGGAAATTATAGTCACAAAAGTGAGACTCCAAGGACAGGTGCCTGTTGTCAGAGTAGCCTACACTGGAGGCTACCAGTCCAGGTGACAATCTGCTTTTTGTTTGATTGATTGATTGATTGATGACCTTTGTAGGAGTTACATTGGTGCCCAATTCATAACTATTTACTAAGCTTTATCTTAATGGTTTAAGCTTCTTTGGACATATGTTTACATTTCATATTAAAGGTGTTTTCAAGAAAAGGAAAGGGAAAGAAAGTTAGGAAAGCGAGGGAAAAGAGATGCACAGAGACAGCAGAAATGTAGAGCCTAAGAGATAAAGTAGCAAAGAGAAGATTGGTTAGATAGGAAAAGAAGAGATATTCTGAGAAGGGGGATGAAAGAGAGGAAGAGGGAGAAATGGGAAGAAAGAGAAAGAATGCGGAAAGTCCAGAAAGAAATGTTTAAAGGAAGACATGTGAGGGAGGATAAGGAAGTAACGAAGGTCAGGAGGAGAGGGGAGAATAAAGAAAGAGGCCAAAGATGAAGGGAGAAAAGAAGATGAAGGGAGAAACAGTGAAGAGAGTTATGGACAGAAAAAGGGGAAAGATGCAGAGAGTTATTGGGAGGACAATTCAAACAGGAAATCCAGACGGACAGGAGACACGCACTCTGGTAAGGGGTTGGTGGTGGCCCCAGGACGTCAGGGAGGCTCCATCTTGCCTTGGAAAACAACTAGAACATGATGATGCCCTGGAAAGATGCCAGGAGACCTCGGTGTCGGGAAGAGTTCTTCATCTGTCTCATACAGGGCTGTGAAAGGCGGGGCTGGGGCCCAAAAAGGAATGATGATCTTCCATATCCATCGGAAGGAAGGACTCTAGACTTCAGAGTGCCCATCTTACTGGGAACTTTGAGGTAAACTCTACCAGGACTCTCTCTTTGCCTGACTGTTTTCAGGTTTTGTCTGTAACTTCCCTCCTCGTCTCCCCTCAACCCTGCCTACAGGAGTCCTGGGCCTCAGCGAACATGTCGGGCATACTGCTCACACTGGAGAGATACACATGGTCTCCAAGTTGGGGTATGAGTTGGGACAGGCCAGGGCACGTTCCATCCTACTGCTCAGAGAAAGATGTTCACTCAAAATTATACCACGAGTAGGTAAATTGACTAGTTAAGGAGGAACTTCAGTTACGCCTCTGCACCTTATCACTACTTGGTTTCTCAGCAACAAAGACTTCCATGGTTTGGAAAAATGCAAGTGTCATCAGGAATTGGAGTGTAAAAATGCCATTTTTACTTCTGATCTAATCCTACCTCCTCTTCTCAGCCAAACCATGCCTTCCCCACACAGGAATTTAACTAAAGGCAAAAAACTTGGGCCCCAAATCCCAACTCTGATTTGTTTCGAGAGGCCTTTCTATTAGAGGAATCTAATTATAATTCTAGTTAAAAAGCTTGGCTTCAGTCATGAAAGAACATATTGGCCAAGGAGTGAGAGCATAGGTGTTCCCAGAGGGAGACAGCCAATGTGTTCTCTAGGGCCATCTGGAGCTTTGTGACGAGCCAGAGGAGGAGGTGCTGTCCTGAGCAGAAGTGGGGCTTCTGCTGGAACCAGGATTGTGAGAAACTTGGACCCAACTACCCTCCGCTGAGGCCTGCACATGGGACCTGGGTCTGCCAAGGTGTCCTGGGCAAGATGCTCTTTGGGGTCCACATAGCACCCCTTTCACTCAAACTTCACAGAAACACAGAAAGGTATATGAAGAAGGAGTCATCATCTATAACAGCACTGGGCCACAAGGAATGGCATCGTCATCAGTGGAGCAGAAGCGTGAAGACATTTTTTTTCAGGGGATGGCATGACTAGGATGAGATTGAGAAACATCTTGACCAACCAGTCAGCTAGGAAAAGGCTGGTCCATAAATGCTTGAGAAAAGTGAGTGAGTAGGAGCCTTGCCAGCATCTGCAAAGCCACCAACTGGAGTGGGGCAGCTAGGGTCTGGCAGGGAAAGATGAAATAGAACAAAGTCATGACAAGCAACGAACTCCTCCTTGCAAAACATGGTTATAAAACTCTGTAGGTTATCTAATAGTTCTTGAAAGATAAGGTGCACAAAAAAATTTAATGATCTGCATAACATAACAACCCCAGGTGAGCTTTACTGAGTAACCATATACGGACTCTGCACTAGGGGCTTTCTGTGCATTATCTCATTCAATCTTGATAAAACACCAATAGAGCAGATCCCAGACTTACATTGATTTCAAGGTTAAAGAAGCCGAGGCTTAAAGAGAACTTGATCAGAACTCTATGGCACCAAAGTGTTACCCAGGTTGGTCTGACCCTGAAGCCCGGGCTTTAAATAACTATAGGATATTTCCTCTTATGTAATTCCAGTAAAAACTAAAGGGTTCATGACATGGGCAGAGTTCTGTGCTAGGAGATCTGTGTTTTATGAACTACCCTCCTGACTCAAACGCATCATGTGATATATTGTTCTTGGTTTTCCCGCGTGAACCATGGCATGATTAGAACACGTGTCCTTTAAAATCCCTTCCAGCTCAATTTGTGCAGTTGACCCCTGGAGACTCTTTCAGGAGTGATATCACAGGTTTTTGTTTTGCTGTGTTGCTTTTTTAAATTTTCATAGTTGGTGGGTGATGGTGAACAAGAGAGTGCTATGAGATCCTGATCACAGATAATTGTCACTTGGGTATTTTCCATTCGGGGACTTTCAAGGCCAGGATGCAAGGACAGTTAGAAAAGTGTCCTTGGGAAGTTTACCCTCCACTCCCTCCAGTGGCATCTCCCTGGTGTCTCAGTCAAAGGGAAGATGCAGGAACATGATGCGTGTCAGGTGACAGAACCCTTGGCAGCTCTCCATTCCAGGACCAACAGAGTCCTCTGAGTGCCCCAAGCCATCTCTGTCTCTCACACATCAGCCCCAGGGCTGTGCACTCCAGGCTAGGAGGCAGCT
Organism: Ailurus styani; assembly: GCA_002007465.1. NCBI lineage: Eukaryota > Metazoa > Chordata > Mammalia > Carnivora > Ailuridae > Ailurus > Ailurus styani. The sequence goes on along the minus strand of LNAC01000533.1, from coordinate 397,167 downwards.
GGGGGCTTAGAGGGCTTATGGCACAGCCTCACCAGGGAGCAGCAAGCACTATAGACTGCTCATGCCAAGTCATAAGCCCAGAGAACCCCCTTGTACTTCATCCCCCTCTCATTTTGGACATCTGTTTCATTTCAGGGATCTAGATTCTTCTGCCCACTAAGACATTTGATTCCAAAGTCTAGAGTCTACTGAACAGCTTTTAAGTTATCTCCAAAAGAACTTCACTGCTCCTCTATCTTTACCTATCAAAGCAAATCCATCCTGTAGGACCTATCTCAGGTGCCACCTTTTCCAGAAGTTTTCCTTGATTCTCCCAGGCACAGTTTCTCTCTCCTCTGACCCCAAAGTTCACTCTATGGTTTTCTCCTGTAGCCTTCATGGAGAGAGGCATAGCATCCAATGATGCCAGCAGCATGCACAGAGACTATTGGGGAAAGCTGGATCAAGGTGCAGGCCCAGCCCTTGTTGTGTCACTCATCTGGCCCAGACCCATCCTAATGGGCTCACATTCATAATCATAACACATATTCCCTGGCTTAATATGCACCTAACCCAAGAAGCAGATATTTCAGGAAGAGCCCTCAGCTGAGACACAGTCAAGTGGAACACACAAAAGAGGACCCACCCAGGACAGAGCCTCGGCCCAACCTCAGCAGAGAATGAATTCTGAATGTGGGACACGTACTGGCCATGGGCATAGTCCATTCTCCAGAAGAAGGTGCAAATAAGTGTATTTGGGACCACTGCACAAGGTGTATACAGGCAGGCTCAAATCTTATGGCCTTCATAAAGCCAGACCGAAGAGTTCTTAGAGGCTGCCTTATAAATGCCAGGACCAGGTAACCCAAAGTTCCAGAGCCCCAAGAGGGCATGACTGAGGCAGCTGCCCCTCACAGAATTCACCAGTACCATGACTGCTCCTGGGGGTGTCCTGAGCACACGAGAAGGACAAGAGGAGAGTGATCAAGGAAAAGCAGTTTGCTGCTCCATATTGATACTGTGACCTCACCCAGCATGCAGGCCCCTCTCTGGTCACTACAAAAAATGACCCTTCTCTCTGGAGATGGGGTTTGAACTTCTTTGGCCTCTCTCAGCATTGTGTATATGATAGCCAAGGTCATGCCCCAGTTAGCCAGGGACCTCCCCACACTGCTCAGAGGGAGCAGCAGGAGGGAGAGCCTCCAGGACAGGAAGAAGTGCCAGCTTCACCAACCCACAGTCGAAGACAGGGAGAGACCAACCATGGGGCTTCCTTCTCCTCCTGGGCTAGGACGACTGGAGGAGAAAGGGCCATAGCACAGAAAAGAGTAAGAAAAGAAAAGAAAAAGCTAAGAGTGGATGGAGATGAAGGAAAAATGTAGAAATGATAAATGGGCAGCAGGGAAGAAGGGGAAGGGAAGGATGAGGGAGAAGAGGATGGACAAAGAAAGGAGGAAGAAAAAGGAATCCTTAGAAAAAGCTAAGCAGAGACTCAGAGGTAGAGATAGAGGGCAAGATAGCAATAAACACAGAAGATGAAGGAAGAGAAGCAAAGGAACAGAGTCAGAGACAAGACCAAAAAGAGAAAACAGAGGAAGGACAACAAAGAGAACAAAGACTGAGCAAGAAAGACCAAGGGGGCAGAACAGCAATGAGAAAGAAACTAGGGAAGCAGAGGTAGGAAGGGCATACAGAGACTGAGAGACAGAAAGACAGGAGGAAGAGGGAGGAGAGCCCTGAAATGCAGAGATGGAATGAAGGAAGCAGAGAATGAGGGAAGACAGCATCAAAATGGCCAAAAAGCATGCAAAGAGAAAGGGGAGAAGGGCAGGAGATGAAAGAGAGCAAACTAGAAGGAGGGGAATTGGGCCAGGAAGAGAAGAGGCTGAGGAAGGCCAATAGCACAGAGAGAAAGAATTGGAGGAGGTAAAAAACAGATAAGAGTGCGAAGCAGAAGAAGGAGAGGAAGGGGTAACATAAATAGAAGAAAGACAGGAGCAAACAGAAAGGGTTGGGTCAGAAACAGGACACATGTGTCTAACTCTAATCCTGTCTGTCTCAGTTTTCTCAATTGTAAAATGGAAAACTCACATGACTAATTTTTATGACAATTAAATACAATCATGTGTGTAAAGCACCTGAAATACTGTAGTCACTTGTTGTTGTTTTGCAGATTACAGTTCTGAGGCCAACAATGAACTAAGTTTCAGAAAAACTCACCTGGTTTTACACACGTTTATATCCTTCCCACCTAACATACACCCTAGCACATAGCATGCATGCTGCGTGTGTTCAAATGAACTGAAAAAGACAGAGAAAGGAAGATGTGAAATTCTGGGAAGCAAAAAAGATAGACACAGGAAAAGAGATGTGGAGATAAGAAAGAAAGAAAAGCAGGGAAATAAAACTAAGAAGAAAATGGAGGAAGAGGATCAATGTGGAGGGAGGAGAAAGAGAAAGCAAAGAACTTCCCTTGGTGACAATTGAGCAACTCAGGCCAGCTGCTGCTACTCAACGGGGAGACTGGCAGCTCCACAGACCTCACAGGCCATAAGCTGCCAGGTTGAGGCTTCTACAGTGAGTGATGGGGCAGGAGGCAACTGTGAGAAGGATCAAAGGGGTGTGTTGTGGACTGAAGAGCTCATAACCATCTATCACCTTTGGGAACTTAATAAAAACCCTCCTGAGCCCAGCCTATCTTCTTCAAGCTTCATCTAATTCCAGCACCTTATTCTTAGGTACTAAACTCTGCTTGTCACGTCCATACCATCATATAGCTGGGGCACTGGAGATCTCACCCCTGGCTCTCTTGAGAAGATTGTGAAATACAAGGTTAGTGAAGGCTCAGTAACCATCCCATTGGATAGAGAAGTTTCCTTCAAGGTACATTGCAAGTAGGTTGAATTGATTAATGAGTGCATCAACTAACCAGTCCCTTTCTCACCCTTTCTGCTGTTTACCTGGATATTATCTCCTCCCAAGGGAACCCTTGGGAGCCTACTGTCTTGATGAACTAAACATGGGGCTTGATGTCAGAACCTATACCTTGAATTAGTAGCTATCTGGGCAAATGGTGAATGGGCTATACCAGCTCATTAAAAGCAATCAACATGGAAAATGGGGGGAAGCTTGGACAGAACAACTTGATGACTCAGTGACATCAGCTGGGGAAGGACCATTCTGAATACAACTATTTGTCATGTGTCCTGGGAAATGATGGTGGGGTGGGAGGTAGAATTAAAATAAAAACATTATTTCACTAGTCATCATGTTAAATGCTGAGGCAAAGCACCATAGTCATGGGGTCCAATGACTAAATGTAACACACAAAGGAGAGGGGCTCTCTCCTCCATGGAATGTCATAGAACTTTGAACCTGAGAGCTTCACTGGATCATAATTACCAGTCCCAGTGGTAGTTATGATACCCAGGAGAATAGCAGCAATGCCCAGTGGGTCAAAGTGGTACCTAATGGAAAAATGGGTTTCCTGAGAAAAGATAGTAGTATCCAGAAGAAAGCAAGTAGCAAAGGCATCTAGCAAGGAGGATGGTGCACAGCTGAAGAGTGGTAATGCAGAATCATGAATTTAATAAACACAACTAGCATGAGGGTCAGCAGAGTTCGTGGTTGGCAGCTAGAGCAATTCCCCACAGTAGAGAACCAGGACAGAAGCAGGAAAAACACAGCTGCCCTGACAATTCCCAGAGATGATGGTCAGGAAGTGGTTCCTTTATTAAAATGATACTGGAACCCCCACAATGGCCATGGAGAGGACAACCTACTCTTTGGGAGACACAGTTAGTTGGCCGTGTCTATGGTTATCGTTCCTTGAGATCCACACTCTGCATTGGTCAGAAGCTAACAGCCAACTCGCAACCATGAGGAAAAGGCCAAAAGCGTCAGATGGCTGCTTACCCTGGTGTGACTGAACCGTGGCTTCCCTCCAGATTTCTGTGAGAAAGTTAACTCCAGTTTCTTTAAGCCAGTGGTGGACTAGTTTATGTTACAATTAAAAATATGCTGTTTCCACCCTTGAAAATAACTGAAAGGAATTACATCTTAGAACATATAGCCACCACATATACCTTCTCTCAGAGCCCACCAACCCCAACCCATCTTCATGCTTCTTTTTACTGGGTTCTCTGTCAGCTGCTGACCTTGTTGGGGTCAGTTGCCATCTATTACCCATCACCCAAAATACCTCACGCATGAGACTCCCTGGAGTTCAGACCTAAAAGATAGAGAGCAAAAATCAAAGAGTAGACCTACATTCCAGGGATAATTCATTAGGGGAGGGTGGGAATTGGGGTTTTTTTATTTTATAAAGAGGAGAGAGACAGGCACAGCTTCTACCACCCATAGAGAGGGAACAGTTGAAAAGACAGAATTCCAAGGGAGTGAATGATGGTATCAGATAAAGGGATTTTTTTTTTTTAACAGGAGAATAAGTTTTTTGTCATAGAAAAAAAAGGAGGTGAGAACAAAGTTTCAGATATGCAGGTGGGACATTAAAGGAGTTAAGCTGATGAGAAAGTTCTAGGAAAAGAGAGAATGGAGGTTTGGGGAGAAGTAATGATGTTTGGAAAGACCTTTGTTGGCACTGGAGGAGTAGCCCTTTGGGAAAGGGTGAGGAGGCCACAGCAGGACTTGCCCCAAGCTTCTCTATAATCAAATTAGACTTCTGGTTTGGAATGGCAGCGGTCTGAATACTCGCTTTTATTTCCCCTCTCTTCCCACACCACAGAAAGACAAGACAAAATAACTTTTTAAATACATAAATCCATAAGGACAGACAGAATGGGAAGTGAGACTACAGACTTCAGGAGAATTTTTTTTAAAGATTTTGGTTTTTTTTTTTTAACATTTTGTTTATTTATTTGAGAGGGAGAGAGAGCATGCAAGAGCAGCAGGAGGGAGAGGCAGACTCCCTGCCGAGCAGGGAGCCTGATGCAGGGTTTGATCCCAGGACCCTGAGATCATGACCTGAGTCAAAGGCAGAAGCTTAACCATCTGAGCCACCCAGGCACCCCACATCAGAATTTAATTCAATCCTGGAAAATAGAATTAGTTGGATAAATATAAAAAAAAATTAAGTTGTCTGGAGGTAAAACTGGAAGCAAACAGCCTGAAGATAAAACCAGAAGGTCTCACTCACCTCTGCCGTCAGCACCACCTGGAAGTTTGTCAGAAAAGCAAATAATTTAGTCTCACCATAGTCCCACCACCTAAGAGTCTCTGGGGGTGGGGCCCAGATATCTGTGATTCAAGGAGTTTTTTTAGGTGATGTTTGTAGATGCTGAGTCTGAAAAACACACACTAAGCAGATTGGGAAAGCCCAGAGTTTGAGGAATTGTAAGATCTGCTATCTCTGAGGACCCGGCTTCAGAGGCTAAATCTCAGAAGAACTAGCTGAAAGACTGTTTGAAGAGGGGTTAGGACTCCAAGTTTTTGCTTTCCATTCAAGCAGCCAGATGACCATACAAACAAGAGGCCAGCTTTTGGAAGACGGGGTAGCAGGTGGACTTGAAGCAGATGTACCAGAAATGGCCAGGAGTAAGAATGAGTCTATACAGTCCAAACAGGGAGATGAGAGAAAATCTGCTTATTAAAGTGGCTTCTGCATCTTGGCTTCCAAAACATTGGAAATCAAGATTATCGTTTCCTCCCCACGCAAGCAGGAGATGAGAGAATTTGTCTGTAGGTAAACACGAGTAGCCAACAGGTACTGACATGATGGGGTAATCCCCTCCACCTTAAAAAATGATTGGGTCTCTTGTGGCCCATCCACCCTGCAGTGAAGCCCATCACTCTACAAGCCCCACCAAAGCACTTCCAACTGGCCTGGTAGTATCTTTTAAATGTGAAGAGGCAGCCAAAGATCACAAGACATTTGAAGAAAGAATATAATGATAATGTAACACTGGGTATCAATGGTACTTCAATTTTTTAAAAAAAAGAATATAATGCCAAGGACACAATAGCAGACCAAAGAAAAGAAAGAAAGAAAGAAAGAAAAGGAGCTCTAAGGAAAGAGAGATAAGGCAGGAAGCAGAAAAAATAATGCCTCAAAACTATAATTACTATAGAGGCTATTTTTAGGCAACAGGCTTGAGCCATGGAAACCTGAATAGGATCAAAGAATCCACGGCGACCACCGAACTGAATGCACACAGGCCCAGTAAGCTACCCCCCTCAAAACAGCCATAGGCCCCCACTGACCAGTGGGCTACTTACAACCAGGCACAGTTACCAAAAAAGAAAAATTTCATATGTTCCCATACCGCTTCACTCTACCACTTAACTATAGCCCCCACCACTGCCTGCCGGCAGACTGTCTCTCCTTTACTGTCCTGCTGACTGATGCCTTGCAATGTACTCAAGAAACTTCTATCTCCTTTGCTCTGCCTTGGGTAAATCCTTTCACTGCTATACCACCGGCTTCCACACAATCAGTTCACCCCACAAGCAAAGCCCTCTGAAAGCTCAGAAAAAATGTTGCATACATGAAATATGAAAACTATAAAAATAGTACCCAGAAGAAAAAGAAGAGTTCTTAGAAATGTTAAGAGTCATTAGGAAAAATTAAAATTGCAAGAAAAGAACTGAAAGGTAAAATTGAGATTTCTAAGAAATCAGAACAATAACAACAAAAAAGCAAAAAGAACATAGAAAAGACAAAGGAATCAGAGGGTCAATCCAAAAGATTCCATTTCTTAAGGAACCTCCATACTGCTTTGCATAGCAGCTAAACTATTTGGCATTTCCACCAACAGTATGCAAGGGCTCTAATTTCTCACTGATACTTGTTGCCTTTGTTTTTTGTTTTTTGTTTTTTTTTTTAATAGCCAACCTGTAGACTTAAGATACTATCACATTACATTTTTTAAAAGATTTTATTTATTTATTTGAGATGGAGAGAAAGAAAGAGAGGTGGGGAGGGGCAGAGGGAGAGGGAGAAGGAGACTCCCCGCTGAGTGTGGAGTCCTATACGGGGCTGGATCCCAGGACCCTGAGGTCATGACCCAAGCAGAAGGTGGACACCTAACCGACTGAGCCACCCAGGCACCCCAGTATCACACTGCATTTTTAATTTGCATTTCCCTGATGATTAATGATGTCAAACTTTTTGAAAAATATGTATTTTTGGCCATCTTATGTTTTCTTTGGCAAAATATCAATTCTAGACCTCAGTATATTTTTAATCAGATTATTAAGGGCAGTTTGCTAACTGAACTATAGTAGTTCCTTATATATTTTGAAGAGTAACCCCTTAACTACCATATGATCCACCAGCCCCCTTCTGAGTATTGATGCAAAAGAATTGAAATCAGGACCTCAAAGACATATTAGCACTCCTCTGTTCACTGCCACACTATTCACAACAGCCAAGAAATGGTAACGACTTTAAAGTCCATTGGTGGATGAATGAATGAAGAAAACGTGGTGTATACACACAGTGAAATACTACTCAATCCTAAAAAGAAGATGGGAAATCTGCAATAGGTAACAATATGGGTGAACCTTGAGAACAAGATAAGCCAGTTACAGAAAAACAAATACTGGACGATTCCACTTATCTAAAGTATCTAAAATAGTCAAATTCATAGAATCAAAGAGTGGAATGGTGATTGCCAGGAGTTGCGGAGGGGAAAATGGGGAGTTCCCAATCAAAAGGCATAAAGTTTCAGTTAAGCAAGATGAATAAGCTCGAGTGTTCTAGCGTTAAGTGTTCTTACCACAGTAAAATACATTTAATCCAAGAGAGTCAATATCCGATTAATAAATGTTCCCGAAAGAGAAAGTTATAAAAAGAAATAATTTCCCATAACTGAAAAAACATGAATTTCTTAATTTAAGTGACCCACCAAATTGTGGTTCGTTAACTATAAAAGGAACCACAATAAGACATTATTGTGAAATTTCAGAACAGGGGTAATAAAGAAAAGATAATAAAATTTCCTAGAGATGGGAAAGGAAGGTTACACACACAAGTTCAAGAATCAGATAAGCAGATTATGGGGCTTTGCTTCCCATGTCGGAATCTAAAGGATCTTCATAGGGTTTCATTTTCAGGTATTTTCAGGAGGTAGGAAATGTTGAAGTCCATTATTGGAAGAGGATTTGGGGTATATCAATTTCCTTTTTGAAGACAGGAGATTTGTGGGGGACTCGAAAAGGAGATGAGACCTAGGGAGACAACAAAGGTTGAGATAATATGTATCACACGGGGAAGAGAGGACCCGGGAAAAATCATCCTTTATCTCTTTAGACTAAGACAGTGCACTATTTATCTGTTTATCTAGGCCTATTTATCAACCGAGAGATAAATGAAAAAAAACAACAGGCTTAGCGCTGAGATAGGTAAGTTAGAAGGGCTAATGGTTAGACAAAGGTCAAAGAAGAGTCACCATACTAGATATTCAAAAGGCAACATCCAGTAAGATAAATATCTACCCGGCCACATTTCCCCCACATTCTGCTGTCTCTGCATGTATCAAAACAAGTCTCCAGCAAGTTCTAATGGCTGGAAGCTGGAAACTGCAATTGACAAAACTCCAGCGAGGTAAGAATTTAGTTAGGAGATCTCTGGCTTGAAGATGGGGCTTGGGATTTCCTTTTCTTCCTTTTCTTGGAAATCATCCTAAAGCAACCAGCAGAACGAGAAGCAAAAATGCAAACTCTTCCTTCAAAGAAACAGGGAGATTGCTGAAACATCTAGTCACAAAATTGGAAAAAGCAGGAAGGGTTAGGAATAGCACTGGAAATGCATGAAAAGTATGGCAGAAAGTGGAAAGGGGGCTACAGAGCTCAGAAAGATATCAAGTACATTTTCAAAGGTAAGAGCACACTCTGCAAAACCAATACCTTTTGTCTGTAACTGAGGAATATAGTGTGCACACAATGGCAGCTTGCCTGGCCCTGGTTTTGAAGTGAAAGGTGGAGGAGGCAAGGTTGAATTACACAGACAAGAGGTAATTTTACATGAGAGTCTACCCATGTGGTTGGGGGAGAGGAGAGACTTGCAAAGTGAAAAGCCCTATAGCAGAGGTTTTCCATTACCAGGGAGAAGGAAAGCCTATCAAAACTCACACCTAAAGCTCAGATTCAAAAGGAAATTTCTGCTCCCTTAAAACACAGGCGTGGCCCCAACTCCATGTGAGCCTCCCGCAAATATCTGCATAAGAAAAACTCACCACTGACTCAAAAATGAGGTTACCAATAGGAACTGCAAAAGATCTGTGCAAAGAGCCTATAAAAACAAATGAGGAAAAGAAAAACAGAGTATGGAAAACATTTATCAGGAAAAAAAATAGTTGCTTTGAACAACTTGGAAATTATTTTATTTTTTTAAAATCCTGTAAAAGAAGATTTGATTTGCAAAGTTGAAAGGACACACCATGACCCAGGACAAAGGAAAACAGACACATACTGTCACAAAGCTACTAAACTTCAAAGACAAAGAATCCTTTGGGGAGCTATGCAAAAATGCTAATTTATTTACAAGGACAATAAAATAAAATAAAATAAAATAAAATAAAATAAAATAAGGCTGACCTCAGGTTTCCCCAAGGCAAATTCCCATACCAAAAAATAGTGGAGCAATGTTTGTAATACCCTCAAGAAGATAAGTTGTAACCAAGGAATATTTTACTCACTCAAAATGCCATTCAAGTATAAAGGCAAGAAATGAACATTTTTAATATCTGATGAGCCCTTCTGTACAAAACACTGGAAGATGAATTTCCCTCAGCCAAGAGATAGATGAAAAAACAACAGGCTTAGCACTGAGATGGGAAGATACTTTGCTGTAGGATAAAGATTAGAGCAAATGCGGGAATTATGGCAACACTGTGGGAAGAAAATGTAGGCATGTCGAAAACTGACCTTTGTGCTTCTGGGCTGAAATCCATGATGTGAAGACAAAGTTTGGGTACAAAAAAAGGAAGATAGTGTATTACTTTGCCAGGCACGGGAGGCTGCAGCAGGCTAATGCCTCCAAGACTGCACGCTTAGGGTAAAAGGCTAAGAGATTTTACAGGAAAATGCAGGATCTGGGTGGTTTCATTAAGAATCTGGTAGCACCACCAGCCAAGTCCCTCGTGTCTTCAAAAGGGGTCTCAGGACAAGCGCAGGCACTATCCATCTAAGTCTCCTTACTAAGTATATATTGAAGTCAGCGAGATGTCAGTATCAATGCCAAGTTCCTGGAACAGAGGATTCTACAGAAAAACAGGTAAAGGGAAAGGGGAGGCTTCAAGAATGAGAAAGAGAAAAATGTGTTCAAAGTCAAGCCTTGACGAAGCAGGAATGCATCCATGTTAATTTCCATCCATCTTTACATTTCTATAGTGGTTTCAGTAATTCTTCCCATATGGAAAGGACGTATTTAATAGATTTGAGAAAAGAATTTGGAGAATAAGTAGATACTAATGAACATTGAAATCACTCATCCTTTATAGTAAGGGGTCAAAAGGGGTCATATCTTTTGATATCGTTAGAAACTGAGAAATCAAGTTAAACGAATGGAAATTTATTTAGCAACACAAAGGTCAATGCTAAGAAAGATAGCAATTAAAATTGAATGGAGAGGTGAGGGGAAAGAAAAAGGAAATGTACTAATTTGTGACTGCTCACAGTGGTGACTTAATAGATTCTGTCTAAACAGATAAAGGATTAAAAGTTTTGTCCTAAGTTATGTTTATAACTGTACTCTTTAGATCAACAATAAATACTTTCCAAAGTATTAGACTACACATGAACACTCAAAAAACAAGTATAAAACTCACTGCGTTACAGATATTAAAACAAAAAAACATAAGATAAAATAGTATGACAGAATTAAGCTGAGCATATCACTGATAGCCAGAGGTGTGCTAGCCAATACGGAACTGTCCTTGGGAAAACAAAACAAAACACCTTAACTTGTAGATTTGCCGATTTCCATAGTGTGTATGCATCCTCCTACTGTTAGGATGGGAGAGGCTGCATTGTGTGAATGGAGGTCTAGGTCCTTGGATTCCCCAGGAGGAGATTTTCGTGGGGATCCACGCTGGAATAAACACAGCCAGAAGGAACATAGCAAGCACAGAGCGGGTTATTAAAGCGAAAGTACACTCTCAAGGTTGGAAAGCCAGAGGTGGACCTGGCCCTAGCTCCAGTGTAGGAACTCCAAGTGAATTGGGATTGGATATTTGTTGCGTCTCCCTGGGCTAAGAGGAGCTGGGACTACAGTGGGGTGGTCTCTAACGGAGGTTACTTCCAATCATTGGGGGGGACTCTCCCCACGGGTTGGGAGGGGAGTTTTTGACACTACAAGGTTTGTACCTGAACCATCATGGCAGCCTTTCTCCATGATGGGTGGAGGCAGGCTGGTACCCGCAAAGTAAATGCATTATAATGAGTCTAGGGGTGACCCTGGGGCAAAAGTGGAAAAGGAGAGTGCATGCTCTGCCCCAGTGACTCTTCATCTGTCAGCGCCAGCATCTTGGAGCCCCAAAGTCAGGATGTTGTGCACCAGGGCTTCTATCATGTATCCTATTCCCCCCTGTCCTCGCCTCCGGCTAGTGCGTCTATCACTACCCTTCAAGGACTTGAGACTCTTCCTGGGGGCGTTCCTTCCACTGCTCTTGTCTAGCCTCTACCTCACACTCCCGAGGCCCCCGTGGCCAATTTCAAGCTACAGAGCTGCTACCACTTAATGTGGAGTTAGACACTCGTGAATTGGTATGAAAGACACCAGCACACCGTGACTGGCAGCAATAAATTTCAATCAGCTAAGAAGACTTTCATATCGCATTACAAAGCAGAATCAACTTAACACTGCATATAGAAGATCTTAAAAACAAAGGGGTTAAAAAAAGGGGGGGGTTGGAACTGAAAGTAAAATGGTGGGAAATGTATACTAGGCAAAGACACAAAACCCAAAAAACAAGCAAACAAAAAACCCCAACAGGTAGAGAGATCACTAACATCATATAAGATGAATTTAAAGAAAACAGTATCAAAGGAGATGTCTCAAAGAGTGCTTTATAATGACAAGGCATACAAATAACCATGAAAAAAAATAATTATGAATATCTGTGCACTAAGTAACATTACATCAATATCCTTAATTAAAAATTGCAGGTGGGCGCCTGGGTGGCTCAGTGGGTTAAAGCCTCTGCTTTCGGCTCAGGTCATGATCCCAGGGTTCTGGGATCGAGGCCCGCATCGGGCTCCCTGCTTGGTGGGGAGCCTGCTTTCCCCTCTCTCTCTCTGCCTGCCTCTCTGCCTCCTTGTGATCTCTCTCCCTCTGTGAAATAAATAAATAAAATCTTTAAAAAAAATTGCAGGAGTTATGAGGAGAAATAGATTAAATATGAATGAGTAAGGGGGTGCCTGGATGGCTCAATCCGTTAGGCATCCAACTCTTGATTTTGGCCCAGGTCATGATCTCAGGGTTGTGGGATCAAGCCCCAGGCTCTGTGCTGGGCATGGAGCCTGATTAAGATTTTCTCTCTCCCTCTGTCCCTCCCCTCACNCTTTCCCCACTTTCTTCCTCTCTAAAAAAAAAAAAAAAAAAAAAAAGCAATACCGAAAAGAGACTTTATTATTCCCAGTTTAGGAACTCCAAAGTGAATAAAAATAAAGAAGGATGTAGAAGTGGCTTAATAATGTATTGGTATATTTTATATCAAATTAAACTTCTTGAAAGAATACATTCACCTTCTTTCCAAGAAACCACAAAAGGGAAGAGTCATGAAAATTGATTACATATTAGGCCTCAAGAAAACATCAAGGAATTTTTTAAATAAATACTACAGACAGCAATCTCTGTTGACAAAGAATAAAAACCATATGTTGTTGTTGTTGTTATTATTATTATTATTATTATTATTTGCTCCAGGGGTACAGGTCTGTGAAAGATCAGGCTTACACCTTTCAGAGCACTCACCATAGCACAAACCCTCCCCAATGTCCATAACCCATCCACCCTATCCCTACCCTCCCACCCCCCCAGTAACCCTCAGTTTGTTTTGTGAGATTAAAAGTCTCTTATGGTTTGTCTCCTTCCCCATTGCATCTTGAAAAACCATATGTTTATAATAAATTTGAAAACAAAATTCTCCTACCACCTGGAAACTTTATTTTTATAATTTTTATACAATTCTTAAGTCAAATAGGAATTCAAAACTAAAATTGCAGAATGTATTAAAACAGATAATAATTATCACATTTCCTACCAGAATTCATGGGATATAACTATGGCAGTGTTCAGAAGAAATTATACACACTAAATTATTACATTAATAAATGAAAAAAGAATTTTAAAAATTGAAATAAGCATCCAACTTTAGAAGTTAGGAATAGAGCAATAAAAATAAATAGAAGGGAAGTAGAGGAACAATAAGGGGGAAAGTAGATGTTTTGAATTATGAATTATGGAATTCAAAATCAGGGGAAAAAGCCAAAGTACTTTTGAAAGTTCCCAAAATTGGGTTTTGCAGGGCAGGTAGGAAGCAGTAAAATACCATATGATTTCACGCATTTGTGGAATTTAAGAAACAAAATGAACACGCAAAGGGAAAAAAGAGAGAGAGAAAGCAAGAAACAGACTCTTAATTATAGAGAATAATCTGACGGTTATCAGAGGAGAGGGAGGGAGCAGGGCTGTTAAACAGATGATGGGGATTAAGGAACGCACCTGTCATGATGAGCACAGGGTGATGAATGGAAGCGTTGAATTACTATGTTGTACTCCGGAAACTAATATAACACTATGCTAACTGGAATTAAAATAAAAACTTTAAAAAAGGAAAAATAAAATTATATAAATGTGATATAATAGAAAAAATCATTGCAGACATTGTGAACCCGACACATAAGAGAGTACTTTGAAAACTCTATGCAACTAAATTTGAAAACCTGGATGAAATATATAATGTTTTAATAAAATTAATTTTAATAAAATGTGACTCACCAAAATTGGTCTAAATAAATCAGTTACTATGAAATTTATGTATGTATGTATTATATATGTATGTATTTTCAAGGAAAGAAGCAGAGGGAGAGGGAGAGAGAGAATTCCAAATAGGTTCCATGCCCAGCACAGAGCCCCACATAGGGCTTGATCTCACCACCCAGAAATCACGACCTGAGCAGAAATCACGGCCTGAGCAGAAATCAAGATTTGGACACTTAGCCCAGTGATCCACCCAGGCACCCCACTATGGAATATATTTAAAATTTGTCAAAGACCTGTCTTCCCCAAAATACCAAGTTCAAACAGTTTCACATGGGACTTTTTAACCTGAAAAATTAGGCGATCCCAATGTTATTTGTGCTGTTCTAGAGTATTAAAAAAGAGGGGGTTTCAGTTTGGAATGAGTCCCCCCAAGAAAAGACAACATAAAGAAAAAAATCTAGAATAACCTCATACATGGCTACAGACATAAATTCTAAATAAAATAGTAGCAAACAAAGCAATATATTAAGAGACTAATATGATATGACCAAACATGGTTATTCTAGGAATAAAAGACTGGTTCAATATTAAAAAATCTGTTTAAATAAATTGCCATGTCAGATTTCAATATATAAACATATTACTATTCTCTTAGACACTGNAGGCCCGCATCGGGCTCTCTGCTCAGCA
>LNAC01000533.1:337373-375391 GCA_002007465.1 Ailurus styani | reverse complement strand
GGAGGAACCCTTCAAGAAGGAAGCTGAGAGGCTCTGTAGCTGTGCTGTCCAATACTGTAGCCACAAACTACAGGTAGCTATTGTGCACTTAAAATGAGGTAAGTCTAAAATAAGAGGTGCTTCACTCTTCATCAGGAAAATGCAAATCAACACTACAATGAGATACCATCTCACACCTGTCAGAATGGCTAAAATCAACAACACAAGAAACAACAGGTGTTGGTGAGGATATGCAGAAAGGCAAACCCTCTTGCATTGTTGATGGGAGTGCAAACTGGTGCACTCTGGAAAACAGTATGGAGGTGCCTAAAAAGTTAAAAGTAGAATTTCCCTATGACCCAGCAATTGCACTACTAGGTATTTACCCAAAGGACACAAAAATGCTAATTCAAAGGGATACGTGCACCTCAATGTTTATAGCAGCATTATCTACAATAGCCAAATTATGTAGACAGCCCAGGTGTCCATTGACTGATGAATGTATAAGGAAGATGTGGTATATATATATTGTATGCATACCACATATTGTATGTATGTGGGATGTGTATGTGTGTCTCTATATAAAAAAATAGGAAATCTTAACCATTTGCAGTGACATGGATGGAGCTAGAGAGTATTATGCTAAGTGAAATAAGTCAGAGAAAAATGAATACCATATGATTTCACTCACGTGGAATTTAAGAAACAAAACAAATGAGCAAAGGGGCAAAAAAAAGAGGCAAACCAAGAAACAGACTCTTAACTATAGAGAACAAACTGATGGTTACTGGAAAGGTGGGGGGTGAGGGGATGGGTTAAATAGGTGATGGGAATTAAGGAGGACACTTATAATGAGCACAAGGTAATGTATGGAAGTGTTAGTTACTGTATTATACACCTGAAACTAATATTACACTGTGTATTAATTGGAATTTAAATAAAAACTTAAAAATATAGATGTTAACAGGAATCTGTATAAAAATAAAAATAAATAAGATGTGCTATAAGTGTAAAATGTACACCAGATCACCGGATTTTAATGTCTTTTTAAAGTAAAATATTCTATTTTTATATTGATTACATGCTGAAATGATATTTTGGATATATTGAGTTAAATATATTAAAATTAATTTCATGGGGCACCTGGGTGGCTCAGTGGGTTAAAGCCTCTGCCTTCAGCTCAGGTCATGATCTCAGGGTCCTGGGATCAAGCCCCGCATCAGGCTCCCTGCTCAGCGGGGAGCCTGCTTCCTCCTCTCTCTGTCTGTCTCTCTGCCTACTTATGATCTCTTGCTCTGTCAAATAAATAAAATCTTTTTTAAAAATTTAAAAATAATAAAATTAAATTAATTTCACCTGTTCATTTTTCTTTATAAAGTGACTACTAGAAATTTTACATATGTAGTTCACATTATGCTTCTTTTGGAGGGCACTGTTGTAAAGATTTCAGAGTATTGAAAACTACTTCCAATGTTCAGAAAAACTGCTTTTCCCCAAAAACCTCACATTGCCCTTCCTCTCCCAGAGAGTACTCCTGTGTAGTCTAGGACTACAGAATTAGAGTCACTCATACAAGAAAGTCTCAAACTTCTGTTCGCTCTTGTCACTAGAACCAATTCAGATGCTGGAAGAACTGTTCCTACTGCTTTGTCTGTTTGTCTAGTTTTGTAGAAGTAAATTATAGAGAATGTAGAGAAGGGAAGGAAGAAGGAAGCGAGGGAAGGTCACTGCACCAACCTTAGCTCTAAATTATTGTTACAAATTATGGGGTTACAGCAGCCTTGGTCTGACTCCTTTTTGTCAGTCATGCTACCTTAGAAAGTAACTAACTTTAGTGAAGAAATTGCCAGGTGCACTGGTCTGAAGTATAGACAGGAGCAGAAAATTATCTATATTTAAGCTCTCACTTGAGCAGCCTCCTTCAGTTATGGAAAATACAAGATACTGGGTGGACTCCAGTATCTTCAGTGTTTTGAATGTCTCTTATAAGCAATGTGGTAAGTGAAGATGTCAGCTCTAAATCAATGTGTATTGAAAGCTATTCTTAACCCAGTCCTCCTAGAACTTCTCGTTCCCTGGAAAGTGGCCCTAGTGTGAGAATGTGAGTGGGGCAGGGGTAGAGGTGAGGACTGATGCCTTGGAGGGGATAACTTGGAATTCTGGACTTTCTGCAATTTCCAGTAGAATGAAGCTCAAGCATTTCTCCTGGCACCTAATAAGACAAATATCAAATTGATGTACACTAAGAAGAGCTCGTTTGATCTTGTCATGATCTTGACTTTAGACAGTAAAGGCATCTTGACCTATAGTCTTTCTTGCTAGAAGTTTTTTAACTACAAATTCAATGTCTTTAATAGACATGGGACTCTTCAGGTTATGTATTTCCTAAGTCTTAGTCATTCGTGTCTTGAAAGGAGTTTGTGTATTTCATCTAAGTTTTGAATTTATGGGCATACTGTTGTTTGTGATATTGTCATATTCTTCTAATGTCCAAGATCTGTAGTGATGGCCCCTTTTTCATTTCGTTCTTTTGGTATTTTATGTCTTTGTCTCTTTTTTATCAGTCAGGCTACAGCAGTCTGGTACTGTTGACATTTTGGGCTGAATAATTATTGTACAGGGTTCACCTTTCTAGGATGTAGGATGTTCAACAACATTTCTGGCCTTTACAATGGCTAGATGCCTGTAGCACTGCCTCTCTATCGCTCTATCCCTATCTCTACCCCCACCCCAACTGTAGCAATCAACATGTTGCAACACTGCCAAATGTCTCCTGAGAGACAGAATTACTCCTGGTTGAGAACCACTGCTTTAGGCTACCAATTATCTTTTGGAACAGTTAAAAAAAAAAGAACAAATATATCTTTTGTATTTTACTTTTGTTTTAACTATTTCTGGAAATCTTCATTTCTTTGTGTAGATGCAAGTTCTAATTAGTATCATTTTCTTTCTGCTGAAGGAAGTTGTTTTGACCTTTATTTTTGTACAGGTCTGTTGATAAATTTTCTTGGTTTTGTTTGTTTGTTTTTTGTTTTTTTGTCTGTCTTTTGAAGTCTATTTTTCCATCGTTCTTTGTCAACAACAGATTTATCTCGTTACCTAAATCAGCTTTAGCTGAAGAGGTAGATCCTCACCTACTCTTCTGGTAACTCTACTCAGCATTCAGCTACAACCAGATTTGGACTTTACTTTCAGCAGGCCAGCAAAACATCTTGATGTCCTTTTGCGGAGGAGGAAGAAGGCTAAGTACAGTAATAGGCTTTCAACAAGAATACTACCCACCTCTGGGTAAATGTGGTGTATGTATGTGTACACATGTGTGTATAATTTTGCTGTCAACTGTCTGGGAATGTGCTTGATTTACATTGCCATTGGTGGTACATCTGGTCTTGTGGTTTTTATTTCAGATATCAAGGGAGCCTGAAAGTGTTTGTGTTCCCTCCAGCCAGGACTAATGGCAATAAGGTAGGCAGCTTCAGGGCAATGCTCTGTGTTTTGCGTGATGATGAAGGCTCTATCATTTGCTCAGTTATACCTTGGAGTATCCAAGAGAAAAAGTTAAAGATGTTCGATGAGCTTGTAGGCTGTATATATGATATCTTCCTATTAAAATTGTCAGTCGTTTGATTAGTATAAGAAATATGGCCCAGAAAACTTAAGACCAGGAGCATGTATAATCTCAAGAGTTGTGGGTTTGTATGGTAGTAGATATAATAGCTGAGATGTATAGTGTTTATCCTGTGTCTAGCACTGTCCTAAGAACTTTACATCTATTAATATATTGAATCCTCACACATAGAAACTTCATAACACTCCAGGAGCGCCTGGGTGTCTCGGTCGGTTGAGTATCTGCCTTCAGCTCAGGTCATGATCCCAGGGTCCTGGGATCAAACCCCATGTCAGGCTCCCTGATCAGCAGGGAACCTGCTTCTCCCTCTCCCTCCTGCCATTCCCCCTGCTTGGGGTCTCTTGCTCTCTCTCTCTCAAATAAATAAAATCTTAAAAAAAGCAAAAGAAACTTCATAACAATCCTAGAACATTAGGTGTTATTATCTACCTATTACAGATTAGGAAAATGAGGAACAAAGAAGTTTGGTAATGGGTTCAGGTCACACCGATCAAAAGATGACTTAAGCTCATGTAGTCTGTTTCCAGAATTCTTTTAACCACTATGACAAAAACAAAGAAGAGGTAAAGATTTCAACTTTCAGGAGGGTATATAGTAACGTGGGAGTTGTGTATATGTGAACAAAAAAGTCTTTGAAATAACATTTTGATTTTAGGTTATGTACCAAACAGAGATGTATGGAAAGCTAAAAGAGGACATGCTAAGGAAGAGGACTCAAAAAATGATAAAGCAATGTTTCGTACTCACTACAAGTCAGCAAGTATGAATTACACCAACAGGAGTGGTCAAATATTTGATTTAAGCTTCACATAATACAGATAACCCAGTAAGCGTGGAAGTGCGGCAAAAACAACTTGCAGGAAGAGCTCTACTTCTCTTCAGGAGATACTTGACTACTTTCAGTTTCAAAATCAAAGGTGGTTTAGATGCTACTTGCTCTACAGAAGAAATCGAGGATGAAAAGTTTTATCAGTTCCATTTATGATTAAGAGATTGAGAATAAAACCTGTGAACGGTATGTAAAAGAACTTTGGTTTAAAGGTGCCGACATGGACATTATTAACTCATATGAAGCCCAGGGAGATTCACAAATGACTAGAAAATTCCATAACCCTCCAACCAATCCTTGTAATCAGAGGACACCTAGGGGAGCAGGACAGTCAACAGGTACATCCACAACTTTGGTGAAGTCTGTTGGCAGGGACTCTGACTTTGTTGAAAAAGTAGGATGCTTTGGTTTTTCAAATCAAGTGATTATTATCAGAAAATATTGTTTGTAACTAGGGATGGAATGAAATCTTTAATCTAACCTGAGGGTAATCACCAAAATTCTCTCTATACCTCCTGGATGACCTATATGACTTTAAATAGCTCTTAATAGACACTCATTTACATGTGAGTTTGATACTCTCACAGAGACAAAAATAATCCGAGAGTAATGAGAGAGTACTTAGACTGTATTGAAAGGTATAATAATGAACATATTCTGTAGGATGTTTTCTTAAAGTTAATTTTGACCAGGGACTAAAATGTTTAGAGTGTTGGTGATCTAGTATAGCTGATAGCCCTTAATAAAAGGGTTTTATATTTGCTTTACTATAGTACTTGTCCTCCAGACAAGTGAAAGAACTTAATATAAGAAGCTCAGCTATGTTATGATAGTCTGAAGTTTTCTACTTAAAAGAATTGAATGAGGATGTACTTTTAAAGGGGCAATTCAGTACTTAAGGCATTGTCAACAATGAGTAGAAAGGGGAGCACTGTTTTCCTAGGATCAGCTCTACTCCAAAATTGAGGTTATGCCTTTTTTTTTTTAATGAGTATTACTTTCTGAATTGAAATGATCCTGCAGAAGACTGGGTTTGAGGCTTGGTGAAGGATGCCTTGTAGATAATGGACACAGAGGACACTGAGTTGAAGTGTTTAGTGAATGTGTCTTCTCAGGTCTCCCCAGCTCCTCCCAGGACATGTGTTGAGGCTGGTGATACTCAGGTTCTGCTTGCCCAGCATGGAGAAGCTTTCCAAGCCTCTTATATCCCCACCTACATTGTCGAGACCAGTATATTACCTGGTTACAAAAAATGCCTTTCACAAGCCAGATCGTCTGGATCTCTAACCTTCAGGATCCAGGAATGATCCTTGCTAAGCAACCAACGTTAGCTTGCTACATTGCCTACAGTTGATATAATAATGATTAGGCATCTTACACAGTCATATTTTGATGTGGTAAGAAAGAGGGAGCTGTGAGGGGCATATGAATTCAGGCCTGCAATGGTCAAAGGTATTGTAGGAGTTAAGCAAAGCCCTTTGGTCAGTTCTTACCACATAAATGGGAAAGTATGTCTGGGTGTTGAAGGTGTTTGTGACCACTCTTATGGTGCTTATGGGCATAACAAATCCCAACTGCATGTGTTTTTTCCATGGTCTCAGTAGTTTTCCACACCTGGCTATGGGAGCCACTTGGTTGTTCATATCCCTGTCTGGAAGATCACAAGACCTAGGCAGCTACTGACTAGTGGCCAGAGTCAGAAACTCTGCTGTTATAAATGTTTCCTCACAGAGTAATGGCGAGGGCTTGTGTAATAGGATATGTTGGTACTATGAATCAAAAATTGCAAGTGGTAACTGTTTTTTGAAGTTTACAGAAGAATGTGACTGCTAGAAAAAGTATTTTGTATAAATCTAAGAAACCTGTGTGGAAACTTAAAAGTACAATCTGCACTGATCAATTTATAACTTGGTGCTTCTCAACATTTTTTTTTCATCGCTCCCCTTCCCACAAAGAGATTTTCTGTATTTTCTCTCAAAATGTTCATAGATTCTTAAACCAGTTGATGAATATCACCTTTCCCCATAGGTGAGGATTAATTAAAAGAGTAGGATGGATCTTACCTTGTTACTACAAGCAGTACTAGGTATTTTATTTTCTGGTCGTGTTTGGAGAGAAGCAAGCATCTTTGCTGCTTTGGAGTAGGAAGTTCAGACTGGTAAAAGGTAGCATCTTCTCCCTTGCTTTTAACTTAGGGGAAATATAGAAGTAACTTTTTATATTGGGCACTTTTTCTTATTAAAAGTTTAAGGTAATTGTTTATTTTTGCAGGTATTTTTACACTGGTGACAGAGAACTAAGATTATAAGCAGTATCATATCTCTGGGTTTTAAACAACTTTTTAAACAGGGATTTTAGAAACTTAGACTAAATTTTTCTTGTCTTGAGTTTTAAAGCTATTTTGTGAGCTTATTACATTAGGAAATAAAGTGAAGGAAGTAATGTCTCGGAACTTTGCAACCTCTCACACTTTCTACTTTGGAGTTGATTATAAATGAGGGTGGTGGGATGAAGGTAGATAGGATTTAGTGCAGTGACAGTGGACTTATATGATTGAACGGAAAAAGGACATCCATTGATCTCATCATGCATTAAAATGAAACCTAAAATTTAATGATTACGTCCTGTAATCACCAGTGAGATCAAGAAGAGAAGATTGCCAGCCTTCCCACGTGTTGCTTCCAAATTATGCCCATCTCCCCACAGGTAACCACTATTCTGACCTGTAGAGTAATTCCTTTATAGCAGCGTTTCTCATCTGGCATGAGCATCATCTGGGAACTTGTTAGAAATGCAAATTCTTGGGCCCTTCCCAAGACCTAGCACACTTACACATTTTTTGTGTGCAGGTGAATTTATGTGATTAAAGTCTAAAGCAGTGATTCTCAAGCTTTAGCGTGTATGAGAATGACTTGGATGGCCTATTAAAACAGAGGTGCTGGGGCCTAGACCTAGAGTTTTTGATGAGCTCTTTCTGTTTGTCTATTTTATTCACTGATTCTAATTTTCTTATGTGCTGGGCATGTTTGACTCTGTGCTAGTCATTGCACTTGAAATGTTATTTTGCAGGAATAACTGTGAGGCCTATAATGCAGGTACTTTGCTCCAAAGAATATTTGCACTTGCTTCTGCTAGGCACCCGAGGGCACTATCAGTTTGGGACCGCCTGTTCTAAGTTTGATTTTTCCTGAACAACTCAAGGGATTCTTACTATGTTTTAATTCTCTTCAGAGTATCCAAGTTCTTGTTCCCTTCACTCTGAGATCCCGCAACACCCAGACTATTGTACGGTAAAGCCTCCTGGCAGATTCCCCAACTTGTTTGGATCCAGCGTTTTTCCCCTTCTGTGCCTGGAAAGGCCATGAAAATGGAGGGTCTGAGTTTCTGGGATTAGCTAGTACTCTCAAGAAAAAAGTGGCTTCCGGCTTGTTCACCTCTGTAGATTCTTAACTTCTCTTTACTTTTGGCATGGTAATTCCTTACTATTTTGTAATCTCTTTGATGCTTTTGAAAAGATTATTTTAAATATATTTTATCCAGATTTTTTAGTTGTTTTCAGTTACAGGACTGATGTGAACAACTGAACAACCTTTATCAGAAGGGAAATCTGGGAAATAAATTATTAATGCACAGTATTTTTTTTTCAAAATACTGTGGTTTTTCAAGACATTAAAAATCTATGGATATTTATAGCCTTAAAAAACTTTTGCTTTTGGCTCACAACTTCTTCCAGACATGGGACACACAAGATGGTTTCGGTATAAAAACTCTCTTTATGAAAAGATTCCCAGGGTTGCATATTTATGATCTTTAACCACTCCAAAAGGCTCTGATATTTCCGGTGGGTTCCAAGGAATGCTTCCTGCAACTTGAGAAAGCCTGACAAAATGCAGAGATGTCCCTAGTACAGGATCCATTTTGTAGTCTATGGCACTTTCTATAAGGTTTATTTTTGCCTGTAGCTTTAACTAGTCTGGACACACCAAATTTAGGAAGCATAGGGCTTACACTTTTATCCCTAAGATAGTTTCTATCTGGGATAGCATGTGGAATGCCCCAAACTTTGTTTACTGTCAAGTTCTAAGCTCTTGATAGATGATATTTTAACCACTTCCCTCTCTCCCCAAAGAGTATGTCATATCATCTTTTCTTCCTGTTTGACTTCTATGTCACATTACTTCCTTGAGACAGGCAAAATTCTTGAAGGGAAAATACTCCTTCCCCATCTGTTGCTGCCAAATCAGAATACATTCTTTCCAGATAGGAATGAGTCTGTTGTATTTATCCTTAGCTATCTCTTGAAGGGGATTGGAGATGGAAGTACACTAATGCTACACATGTGCATTTGGAAGGAAAACTGGTAGGCTTTTCCAGACGTCAGAGATTGTTAGAAATCTGGTGAGACACTTTATCTTGAATACTCTCACTGATGCTTGATAATTAGGATGCGTAGCAATCCATGTAGGCTAGGCTTGGGGTTAGGAATGAACAAACTCTGAGAGCTATTTGTACAGTCGTTAGGGTACTTGACAGTCATTTGATGAATGTCAGGATGGTAAGGGTGAGTTGTAGGGGAGCATACAACCTCTCTAAGTTGTGCGTCAGGATAAATGCCAGAATTTAATCCTGATGGTAGCAAACGTTAGCATATCTCAAATAAAGGCTATAACACAACTAGTTAGAGCAGAGAATGCCTTAAGGCAGTAGAGCACATGCTGCTCCCCAGTACCTCTCTCCACCTTTTTTTTTTTTCAAGATTTTATTTATGTATTTGACAGAGCGAGAGAGAGATCACAAGTAGGCAGAGAGGCAGGCAGAGAGAGAGGAGGAAGCAAGCTCCCCGCTGGACAGGGAGCCCAATGCAGGCCTCGATTCCAGGACCCTGAGATCATGACCTGAGCCGAAGGCAGAGGCTTTAACCCACTGAGCCACCCAGTCCGCCCCTCTCCACCTTTCTTTTCTCTCCCTGAGATGTGCCCCAAATCTCTGCATAGGCTTATGTCACTAATGCAGGATGGGAGTCCCACTAGGTCAGAGGGACACTGACTCTCAGTTTGTTTTTCTCTTATCATTTTAGAGGATGATGTCATTGATAACTAAATCATTAAACCTGTATTCTTGCTACCTTGTTGCTGGACCTAGAGTTCATGTCTAGACCTAGAGTTTTCAGTCTAGACCTTCAAACTGTACCCCAGGATGTAGGAACTCTCCAGTTCAGAGCTATAAATAATGGGCATGTGGGTGGGAGGAGGGTGCTTTCCGTGTAACACAGGGACTTTCCAACCATGGGATTTCTCAAGTTACAACACCTAAAAAGTCATGACCCAGCACAGTCCGCCCCTTAGTTGGTAACTTTTATGTGGACCAACAAACACATTGATCTCCAGACCAATATGATGCCATCATTTATTATTTTCACATAAATCATCACTTAAAAATAGAAATATTGCTGTCACAAATGATAAACTTCCTTATTATAATTCTGACTTTACTAAAAGGTGTGGAGAACTAGGACCACCTGAAGCCCACTCAGTTTAACCCTTTCCTTATGGACATAGCTTACTGAATCCCATGTGCCTGGGGCATTGTCTGGGATATATGTATTTTCCCTGTGTAATAACACATGCTCCTCCTCCCTCCCCAGCTAGAATATAACCTTAAGGGCATGTGGTTAGAGACCACCATATACCTTACGGCTACAGTTTCTTCAGCATTATTGTTGCATAGCTGGTCATCTAGAGCTATATCACTGATCATTGAAGTAGCCCTGGCAATCTGAACTTTGGAAATTATACACTCAATTCTGTTCCTGAGCCCAATAGGGATTTGGGGGAGCCATTTAATGTCTCCCAGTGCTGGTTTCATTAGTTCCAAGTAGCATCTCCCCCTGTATTCCTCAGGCACTCATTGGTGTACATGTGGTGCTCGTATCCAGTAAATGGGAGAATTAGGAGTGGACCTGCACTTTTTGCCAAAATCCAGAGTCCATTTTTTGGTACTTGATATGGATATTATAATAGAGGGCTGTTATGAGCATCCTTGATGTTACAAGTGCTGGTATCTATTCCCTTTAGCTCAGACTCAGAGAAAACATATTTAGATAAGGTTAGGACTATGCCTTAGGACAACAGGAACCAGGAAGTCTCAGGGTTTGGGAATGGATCATCTCTCCTGTGGGTCCAGTTAAATGGTCGGGTATAGTCAACTCTGTTGCAGCTGATAGAGATTTGGTAAGTCTAATGTTCCCCATCCCCACATATGTTTTCTCTCTTAACTGCAGTAAAGCCTTCCATTTATTATTACTTTTAAGCTTAGTCTTTGCATAGGCTCTCCAGGTTCTGAGTTTTGCCTGGCTTTTTACTCAGTACCATGATTTCCCATCCCTCAATTGTTCTGGAATAAAGTATCTCCAACAGTTGGCGTATGTGTTATTATGTATTTGCAGCCTCTAGACTAATTAGATAACTTGGCATAGAGCCAAATAAGCAATTTTATATTTTCCTAAGAAAAGTCAATTACCACAGGTGTTATGAATTACCTGAGATGTCTAGGGCAATGACTATAATCATTCCTTCAAGATAAAACTATCACCGCTGTTTTTTGTACTAAAATGAGGAATATTGGCTTATTGGCTGTAATCTTATTTAAATTGGCATTATAGTTAGCCCTTCCATAATTAATCTTCAGTGTCTTCAGTGCAGGTAGCAGAGACCTCTTTGAGTTTCTTTCAAAAAGTTTCCATGCAGAGTTACCTCCAGCTATAGCAATATGTGATTGGCATTGAACTTTCGGGCAATGCCTGGTCAGTGCTCCAAGCCAGAGAGTCCCTAGAAGAGAGCACTCTACTCCCCTTCCTCACTGGGAACTAATACCTGGAATAGTACAATACAGTCTTTGTATTACTGAACTTCTTTGACTTACTACAATAAAGTTTTCTTTGAGAAGACTTTCAAATGAGGGTAACTTCCAGAACATGGGCAATACAAACACTGTCCTCAAGGGAGGAGATGGTAGACTCATTGGTTTGGCAGCAACTCAGTCCAATTATTACCCTGCATCTTTCCAAGTTTGTTTCTGAAGTGGCTGGAGCCACGTAGCCACTGGGTAGAAATTGTTACAGAGGAACGGGGAAGTCCTATACAGAGAGTAGAACAGGGTCAGCTAGATGCTTTCTATAGGTCATCATTCAGTCAACCTAGGATGAACTGTGATAGGTAGCTTAAGGTTCTTTCTTGTGTGGGGAGAAGAGAGGATGGGGCAGAGGGATAGTAATGTATCTTCCCTATTTTTATTATCTATTCAGTATTTTCAGGCCTGTTATCTCTGTTAGCCTGTAGACTCCTGCAAGGCTACTTGTGACTTGGTGTTTATGAAACATCTGTGTCTCAACCACACCCCACTCTACCCCACCCCCCACACCCACAGATCTGTTACTTGCACATAAAGCCTCCTGTTCCCAAGTGATCCTAGTAGAGAAACTAGGGCCTCCCCTCTAGGGGCATTTGTCTCAGAACTGTCTGAAGTTTGGAGATAGGGTTGAAGGGCAGACGGTATGGTTGACAAACTCTATTATTTCTCTTGGTATTTCCTTATTATGACCATAAATAGGTTGCCCATCCATTTGGGTTTTTTTTCAACCTATCTTTCAATAGCTAGACCAGTAAGTCTTTCTACTGAGAGCCTCTTTTTTACATTTCCTCCCATTTTCTTTTGGTTATTTTGGGAGCTGAAATTCCTAGAAGTCTTCCTAAGCCATCTTTTCCAAAATTGTGCATAGGAAAGACTGCTAGTTATCTACCCATCTATTCATTCTTCTTTTCTTCTTTATTAACAGAACGCTGATTGCATAGAGCACATTTGTAATGTGCTCAGCCTAAAAAAAAAAAAGACATTGTCCATCCTCTGCTACCAATAAGGGTGACAGAGTGTGACGCAGTTCTTGTCAATGAGGGGTAACTAAATGTGTTGACAGGGGTTTCTAGTAAAACTCCTTAAAGGGTGGTAACTTCAGGGCATGTGCCCTTTTGCTCTTCTTTCTTCCCCTTCTTCCTGCCTGTATCTTAGAGGTGATAACTGTACATAGAACAGGCATCTTGCAACAATATGACCATGTGAGAAAAGGCAAGTGAAGAGCCTGGGTTACATCTGAAAAGGCCGGGTTATTAACAGGGCAGATAGCACTGTGTGTGAACTCATACTGCATAGTTTTCGCACACTATCACCACCCCTGCTGCCCTAGGTTGTGAAAGCATCCCTTTGTCACACAGATCCATACTACTGCGATATCTCTAATACTGTTTGTAGTAAGATTGTGCTGCTACTGGCTACTCTCACCATCTGAGATTTTTTTTTATATACCTAAGTCCTTTAAAAATAGCTGTTGGTACCTCTTCGCCCCTAGTTCAAAACTTGACATTTCTTATGAATGGAAGGCCCAAGATCCTCCAGTGGAGTAGCGGTATACACTTTGAAAATGATTCCGTTGACAGTAAGTTGGTTAATTTTGACATATTTTAAAAATTAATATCCACTATTATTATATTGTATCTACTATTAAAATAGTAGTAATAGTAACAGTATAACAGTAGCAGTAATAGTAATAGTATAGTAGTAATATAAGTGTACCATGAGATGGTTTTACGACACATTACCCATTTTAAATGTATAGATCCATATTTTAAGTTTTGTGGAGGTGAATTACTCTCTTTTTAGATTCCTATTTATTTTCAGCCAGTCATTCCAGCTTTGTATTATTTGTAATAGTAAAATACTGGAACAGGTTTAAGATCTACAAATATAGAGGGTTATTACAACAACTTGAGGTTCCAAAAAATTTATGCATTACTTAATCGTGTTCACAAAATAGAATCCTCAAATGCCCCAGTTTACAGAAAGATCATTTCTGTAGGTACATATATATAATATCAAGCTGTGACTATTTTTTCCCCTAGATAATAGTCTAGGTGTTCTATTTAATTTTTCTGTAATAAGCTGGTATTAACTTTTTCATAAGAATAATTTTTTCAAAATGAAAAGACATCCTCTTGACGGACATTTAAGAAGAGAAACAGCAGAGTGTGGCTGAGAAATGCAGAGCATTCAGGAGCAGCAGGACCTGAGCCCTGCCTGCATTTGCTGCAGAGACACCACAGCCGACCAGCCTGACGGCTCCAGGTCATGAACTCCTCAGTGGCCATGAGCCCTGGCTGTGACGTCAGAGATACTGTCTCTCATCTGCCTTTACTTCCTCGTGGTGCCTTGCCCCATCCCATGTCAGCATGTCTCTCTGATGCTTAAGAAGTGTGCTTGTATTTATTCAGTAAATACTAGAATTTGGGTTATATGCCAAACCCCTGAGTGATGCTGGGAACATACCAAGGAAGCCAAACAGACCTCCATGGAATTAGCATGTAGTAGGGGGATAGATGCAACCCAGACCATCCTGATGTACAGAATGGGGTAACGACTATGAAAGAACAGGCTGCTAGGAGGTCTAGTCACTGGACAAGCGGGAGACCCTCGTTACATTGTGCATTCAGAACTCCTACCCAAGCTGAGAACTGTAGGAGGGGAAAGAGCAAGTACGTGACAATTAGGGTGAGGGGAACAAGTATTCTGGGCAGAGGAAACAGCATGCATGAGGACCCCAAGATGCTGTGAACCTTATTGCTCTGGTGAAGGGAGTGAGGATGGCGGCTAGAGAAGAGAAAACAGAGAGAATGGCTAGTTGAGTTTGCAGAAGTTAGTAGAGGCCAAATCACACAGGACTTTGTAAATTATGATAGGATTTTGTCTTTTTTCCTAAGCAGTCTCACCATTTTTGAGCTGAAAAATACTGAATCAGGTTAGTTTTCACACTGGCTATGGTACCAGAAATGGATTGGAGGAAGAGACAAGAGAGAGATTGGAAAGAACAATGACCAGGAAAGGGCTGGTCATATCTATAGCTACTCTATTTAAATGAGGCAACTGCAGAATCTGGCAGAGAGTTTGTAACCTTGGCTGACTACTAGTTAGCATTCTCTGCTTTTGGAATGGCTGCCCATCTTCTTCACTCTTCCCTGTATGGGTTCCTATGTTTGCCATAGATAAACTTTTAGACAGCGGTCATGTCTGAGTTATGAGGTAAAGTCTTTGCTCTTCCCAAAGTATTGTAGCCACAGTAATGAAAAGGACCGAGCAAATAATGGGTGCTTACTACGAGCCAGGCACTGTAGTGGCACTGGCATATGCGGTGAGTAAAAAGTCCCTACCCTCATGGAACGTACTGGACTGAAGGCAAATATTAAATCTTGCAAGTGTGATTACAAAACTGTGAGCTGATCATGTCAACTTGCCTTGTTAGCCACTAGCAAAAATCTTAAGGTAGCACTCTTCATGGCTCCCAGACCCAGGGCTGCCTGGTATAATAGTACAATTTGTGTGTTGCACAGAGAGGTCTAGCCAAGGGAGCTAACAGGGTTGAAAACTCTGCCATAATTTCCCTTGTCAACCCAAACCCTCGTGCAAGGCTACAACTACCCAGAGGAAAGAAAGGTACCTTTTTCTTTGGTACCAAAGTGTCCTAGAGGTCAGCACACTCTTCCTCTCATATTAGAAGGGAATTCCTTATTCTCAAGATGGAATGGCAGGTGCTCGCTTGTAAACATGTAGCTATCTTGGGCACAGAAATGCATGTGGGGTGAATGTCATAAGCATGAGTGGGTGCCATTGGAAGCTAAGAAAAGAATGGAGTCTAAAGAAGGCCCAGGACAGGGATATTAAGGACGTAATTTTTTAAAAACAGATCCCGCACCAGCAGGAGTTAGAGCAACATTATACAGAGCTAAGACAAGCGGTAAAGACAGCCTTGTGGTGGGACCATGGAGGAAATAACCTGGCTGTGCATCAGGAGGGGGGGCTGTGTGGGGTGACGGGCTGTGTGTGCCTCACATTGGGGAAAGCTGTGGGACAGGAAAAGGGATCATAAAATCATATTGGTTTCTGTTTGCCAAGCCTGGTTAATTAAACAAAGCTTCACTCCCCTAATATTAACATTTTGGTCTCAGTTTTGAAACCATAGACTCTCAGCTTATGGGAGTGATTCTGCTTCTGGGGAGAATCCTGCCGGAATCAACCCAGAAACAAAAAGTGAAGGACGAGGAGCCAGGTATGCTGGAGTCCTGGCTCCTCCCAATGGTTGTATGATCTTGGACAGGTGGAGTAAACCTCTCCGAGTCTTGTTTCATCTGAAAATAGGAGGCTGCCTTCCTCAGGGGGTCACAAGCCTCAAAAGATACCGAAATAAAACTTTGTGAACTGAAAGGAAATATAAGCCTCCTTTTGGTCATGAAATGCCAAGTTTCCACATTTCAGAGGCCTCACCCTGAGCTGGGTTGAGCTGCCTGGGTTGGCTGAACCTCTGTCTTGGAGTGGTCCATTCCTGAGGACGGGTCTGGGCTCATCTGTCTTCTGGCTGCATCAAGGGTTCTGACTACACCTTAGCACTGATGACTGAAAAAATTTTGTCATACAGACCCAACAAACAGATAGCTTCCTGACTCAGACACGTTATGTTCTGACCACAGGACATCTGTCTCCTAATGGAATCTGTAGTCAGTTGAGATCTTTTTTCCTTTAATGGAGACTATAAAATCAAGGTAACTCTCAGGCACCAGCACTACACTTAACAGATGCATTAGAGAGCCCTCCTCCCATTGGTCACTAGTTTATTGGGCATTGCGCCCACACAGACTGGTTCACTGCTCCTCAGGCTCAGTCCCTCATTTGCCCTCCCTCTGACAGATATTAGTGATGATCGGAGAAAACGGTAGCAAAGGTAAGTAAAAGCATCTCTATCATCCTTTTTTTCCCTCTCTGGTGGTCATTACTGAAACAATAGCAGCCAAAATGAAGTTTAACCCCTCTAACTTCTGACTAAAGCAAGAACCTTAAAAGGCATTTCAGTGCAACTTCCCACATGCATAGGAAGATTGCCTTTCCCTCTTTCCAAGTTAAGACGGAAGTATAATGTTCAATCCATGCCCATCCAAAAGGATGTTGAGTTCAGTTCGTATGAGGACACAGCAAAGGTCAGCAAGTTGGCAGGGTGGTTGGGGTGAGAGGAAACGTGTCCTCCATAACAAGCAAGTATAGCAGAAAGCTAATGATGTCCCTGTGCCTGCGGGCATTCACGTAGCAAGGTGGTTATCCCCAGGCCAGGACTGGACCAAAACTACAAAAAAGATCCTTGCAAGCAAAGCCAAACAGAAGGAAGATATCTTGGTGTCTTTGTGAAGACCCACAGGGAGGTTTCTTTGTCTCCACACCAAAAATGATTTGATTCTTATGAATGACAGGCTTTCTCTATTTCATGGAGACCCTGATCTTGTAACAGATTAAGTTCCTTATTTTCACGGGCTGCTCTGATGCCCAGAGCACACATATGACAGAAAAGTAAGCAAAAGATGTGAACATAACATACCATACAGACACACACAATATGAAAATAGCCCATAAACATATGAAAAGATATCCAGTCTTACTCAGAAATGGAAATTAAAATCACAAATACCATTTCTCACCTTTCAGACTGGGAAAAATTGCGTAGTATAATATTCTGATGCAAAGCTATGAGGAGACTGCTAGCTCCCTCATATGTTGTGGGTAAAAATGCAAGCCAATAAAATCATTGTGGAGGAAATTTGACAGTATTTAACAAAACGACGTAATCATTTACCTTTTGATTCAGTAATTCCACTTTGGGGAATGTACCCACTTGTGGGAATCTATACCTCCCACAATGTGACAGTATGTGTCATGAAAATATTCACTGTGTCATTGTAATTGCAATACTGAGAACAACCAATCAGCCCAGGAAATTTAAAACAGCTATGATTAATATTCTGAGGGCTCTACGGGGTAAAAGAGCATGCAAGAAGAGATGGCAATGTAAGCAGAGAGACGAAAATCCTGAGAAAGAACCAAAAAGAAATACTTGCAATCAACACTAACAGAAATGAAAAAACGCCTTTGGTGGGCTTATTAGTAGACTGGATACAGATGAGGAAGAATCCCTGAGCTTCAGAATACACCAATAGAAATCTCCCAAAACTGTAAAGCAAAGGGAACGAAAACTGACAAAAGCAGAATGGAATATCGAAAGACTGTGTGATAGTACAAATGTTGTAACATACATGTAATGGACATGTCAGAAGGAGAAAAGAGAAAGAAACAGAAGGAATATATGAAACAATAATGACAGAATGTCCCTCAAATGTCAGGTCTAGAGAATAAGTAGGATAAATTTTTAAAAAATACTCTACCTAGGCATATCATTTTCAAATTACAGAAAATCAAAGATAAAAAAATCCCCAAAGAAGCCAGAAGACAATCTACAAAATTGCAACTTTTCTTGAACTTATTAGATAGTTAAGGTTACAGGACAGCTGGTTATTCTGAATCTAATGAAATAAAGGACTCTGTAAAAAGAGACCAGACACAAACGCTGACTCACCTGTAGAAAAGCCGAGGAAGAATTTGGGGTCAGACCATAAGCAGGGAAGAAAGATTCAGCTAACATGTTTATCCAGTTGCTAAAGTCTCAATGCAAATGTAGGATAATCTGAGAGAACAGGATCCCAAGAAGCCACAGAAATAAGGGATTTCATACTTGCAGGATTTTCTCAATGGACCCCCACAAGGTATTGTATTCACAAAGAAGTCTGGTTGGCAGAGCAGGGGACTAGACTAGAAAGCATCCATGTGGTACAGTCTCTGTTGCAGTCTTTGTTGCAGAAAAGGCAGGAAGCCTTGTCTGGAAATGTAGCCACTGGGCCAAGGGCAGTACCTCTGTTACTCCCAGGGCATAGGTGAAGACAGATTATGGTTGGGAGGAGCAGAAAGAAAATTCCACATGGGCTCAGACCAACAAAGTTCTACTGCTGGGAGAAGACAAGGTCACTTAGGTCTCACCCCTGAAATTCAGAGGCATAGAGCCTGCCTAAGACTGAAGTAGAACCAAGGCATCCTGCCCCAACTAGGCAACCAAGCACTGGAAGTAAGAAGCACTTGCAAGTCTACCTCTAGGGGAGGAGCAAGAGAGTGGAGAGACATTCTTTGAAAGGCAGGCAAAAGGAAACAGTCAAGGCCTAAAGCTAAGAGTGGAGCAGGAACATTGAGAAAAAGGTAAAACTATCCCACCATAAGTACAGTGCAACACTAGAATTGGAAGCCATTGGTGAACTGAAACTAAATATAGAAATAAATAAATAACCCAAGGGGCGCCTGGGTGGCTTAGCTAAGCATCTGCCTTCAGCTCATGTCATGATCCTGGAGTGCCCAAATCAAGCCCCACATCGGCTGTGCACTCAGCAGGGAGCCTGCTTCTTCCTCTCCCTCTGTTCCTCCCCACTCATCCCCCCCACTCCTCAAATAAGAATAAAATCTTTAAAAAAACCAAAAAAACCCAAACCCAGCTCAACTCCTGACTAAATTGACTCAACATCCCACATCCTTATAGCCTAGCAGAAGAAGAGTGCCCGATTTCAGGCATAAATATTTACCTCAGTTGTACTGTCCTACACATGATGTCTGCCTTTCAAATGAAATAAAATATGCACAAAAAGAAAAAAAGGAATAAAAATGTAATCCATTGTCAACCAAGTAAGCTGACTAAAGGATCTAGTGGAAAAGGTAGACAACGTGTGAACACAGGGGAGTTTTAGCAGAGAGATGGAAACTATAAAGTGTCAAATAGAAATAAACAACATGATCACAGATAAAATATTACATTTATGGTAAAAATATAGCAAACTAGGAATAGAAGAAAGCTATTTCTTCTGTGATAAAGATATAGAAAACCTTCAGCATCATACTTTACTGGTGAAAGACTGACTGCTTTGCTGATAAGTCAAAGTAAGGATGTTTATTCCCAAAACCCTACTCAATGTCAATCTGAGTTCAATAAGAAAAAGTGATTTTATGCATATCAAAAAGGAAGAAATAAAACTGTTTCTATTCATAGATGAATGATTTTCTACATAGAAAACCCCCAATTCTACAAAACAGATACTGGGACTCATAAATGAAGTTACCAAGCCACAAGATGCATGGTCAATATAAAAAAATCTATTGAGCTCTATATTGTAAAAGTCAGTGATTGGAAATTTAATTTTCAAAAATAGTACCATTTTAATACACTAAATATGAAATACTTGAGTATAAATCTAACCAAATATGTGTAGGATTGTATGCTGTAAACTACAAAACAGATGAAAGAAAGCAAAGCCCTAAGTAAACAGAGAGACACTGTTCATAGATTGGAAAACTCAATGTTGCCAAAATGTCATTGCTTTCCAAATTGATCTAAAGGTTAAATACAATTTGAATTAGAAACATTATAGGCTTTGTTGTACAAATAGACAGATGGATTGTAAAATTTATATGGAAATGCACAGGACCTAGAATACCCAGAACAATTGTGAAAAAGAAGAACAATGTTGAAGCACTTGTTATGTCCTGACTTTGATACTGGGAGGCCACAGTAATTAAGCCACTATGGGCTCAGTGAAAGAACAGACATGGAGAGGGCAGGAATGAGATAGTTTTATTAGCTTATTTTGGAGTTGACAATAATAGCTTCATCTTTTCAGCTATCTGGTAGACCCTTTCAGTTTTTAGATTGGTGTTTATTTCTTCAGCTATAGCTGTTCCATATTTCGTATTTCTTCTTTAAGGACTCCAAGTTAACTCATGATGCTTTGCTTGTCTTCTGTGTCAACCATTTTTCTTCCTGACCATTTTTTCTTTGCTATCTCATTTAATGTCTTGGCTGTTTGGTTGTCTTTCTTTAGAGTCCCTCACTAAATTTACATTTGAGCCTGTTCTGCTTTGGGTGCTGTAGTGGGTCAAATGGTGGCCCCCCAAAAGATATGCCCACTCAAAGACTGTCAATGTGACTTTTTTGGGGAAAGGAGTTTTTGCAGTTGTAATAATGGTGTAGATCTTAGATGAAATCATCCCAGATCACATGGGTGGGCCCTAATTCCAATGGCAAGCGTCCTTAGGAAAGAAGGGGAGCAAACATAGAAGAGAATGTGAAGTTGGAGGCAGAGATGACAGTGATGCCTGTACAAACCAAAAAGCCCAGGGATGGCTGGCAGCCACGAGACGTGGGGAGAGAGCCTCCGGAGGACCCCCCCCCCCTGCTGACACCTTAATGGCAGGCTTCTAGCCTCCAGAACTGCCAGAGAATCCATTTCTGTTGTTTCCTGTCACACAGCCTGTGGTGATTTGTTCAGGCAGCCCTAGGAGACTAACACACTTAACTTCTTAAAATGGACTCTTCAGGGGCACCTGGGTGGCACAGTCCATTAAGCATCCAACTCTTGACTTTGGCACAGGTCTTGATCTTAGGGTTGTGAGACCCAGCCCTTCATCCAGCTCCATTTTGCGCTGCACACTGGGCATGAAGCCTACTTAAGATTCCCTCTCTCTCTGCCCCTCCCAACCACTCTCTCTTTCTAAAAAAAAAAAAAAAAGAAAAAAATTTAATCTTCAATCCTGAAATGATTTTTCTTTTGTTCTATTTATTTCTTGAGTTTGGGCAACTCTCTTAATTTCTTCCTGTTCTTTTTCCAAATCCATTTAAGTTTTTAATTTCTGACTATAGGCAGTTTTTTATATTTCCAAATACTTTTGAGGTGATTTAGTTCAATCTAGAATGTTGTCATGCAGTTTTCTTCTTCTTCATGGCTGTTTTATGTTGTTTGGATTTGTTTGTTTTGTTTGTTTTCTATCTCCCTCAGAAAGATGGAGGATTTTATCCCTTGAGATGTATTAATTCTCTTTTTCTTTACCTTTAAGTAAACTTGCATAATTTTCTTCAGTTCTTTTTGTGGATTTGGGCTGGTTTACAAGACTCTTGAGTTTAATGGTGCCCTCTTCTGTCAATATGTGGCAACGTATAGCTTTTCTTAATGTTTGTTTTTGGTGGTTAGGGAGGGATCATCTGTCTTCCATGTGAAATCCAAGCCTGTGATGTGTGCTGAAGAATATAAAGTTTTATCTTAAGGCCCTCACCTTTCTAATTCTGTATGGTTGAAATGCATTGCCTTCTCAGGAAGATCCTCCAAAAGCATAGAGCATTCTTGCATTACCCCAAGTGTTCACCTCACATTTCCTTACATGGGATGCTTCCTTGGAGCCATCCCCACCTTCATTCCCTGCTTCCCTCTCCAAACCACCCTTGGTATTTCCCATAAAAACAAGGAAACGTAAACCAGGAAGGAACCAGTGGGGGGCAGCAGAGAGGAACAGAATTCAAAGAGCAGAAAGGAGCAAAGGGAGTTCCTGAGAGGAGAATGAAATGAAGTCCCAGGACCGTATTATTTAGTGTAGGATTAGAGATTGCCAGCTCTGGAGAGAGAGTTCTCCCAAAGCCCCCCTCAAAACATGAAGATAGTGTCTCATATTCATAAGTAAATCTATTGAGAAAAGTTTTATAGTTCTGTCAGAATTGGGGGATAAACTAGGGATATTACAAAAGAACACTAAGCAAGCAGCAACAACAAAAAATGTAGGGCTCCTGGGTGGCTCAGTTGGTTAGCATCCGACTCTTGATCTCAGCTCAGGTCTTAATCTCAGGGTTGTGAGTTCAAGCCTTGCATTGGGCTCCACACTGAGCATGGAGCCTACTTAAACAAAAAACAGTAACTCTGGGATAGGAAAAATTTAAAAGAAAATGTAACCATGAAATATGGCTCACCTAATAACATTTATATAGCAAAAAATGCAATTATTGAATATTGATTTAACCAAACATGGTACTATTAGGATTATATCAGGAGTGGAATATAGAAGTATGTATGGGTGAAGGGCGAGTTGTGAGATAGCTAAGTTTTCAGCTTCCATTGTAGAAAATAATTTCTAAAACTGAAAAATAAAAATCAGGATCAAGCTCAGGAAGCACTAATGTCACATTCTCCTGCCTCTGTCCTCCATACCAGATACCTTTACTCACGTACCTCAGCTCCCTTGAAGGCAATTCCCCTCCACCTTCTTTACATCACACTATACGCTTGAGAGTCAAAACAGGTCCCATATTCTTCTGAAAGTCACCCCTCTTTGCTTAAACAAAATTGGGCCCTGAGCTTTCCTATTCATAATTTATTATACTTTTCTGGTATCTCATATTTTGTTTTATATTATTAGAAAGCAATGATTTGGAACTTGCAGCAAATGATGAGCCCTCAGACGAGGCGGGGGGAATAATAAACATTTAATAGGTACAGACATTTTACTTACTGTACCTATTTACTATACTCACTTGCCTACTTACTACAGAGTGAGGAATGGGAAAGAAAAGGGGCCGGCAAGGGCTGGGGAGCAGGGGAGTAAGGCCAAAGTGTTTGGCATTACCCCTTCAAACTAAGTTTCCTGGAAGACGTCTTGAAACAGACACAGAGAGATGAGTAAACAAGAGTAGATGTTTGAAATGTTTGTGTTTTTTTCCTCCAGCCTAACAAGAGTTCTGGAGGAAACTACTAAAGAATCTCAACAGCAGCTACTGTGTTAATCCAATTTGTTCCTTCAGAGCCTTCTGTGTGCCAGTCACTACTGACAGCCCCACCAAATGTAATGACGATCCCCTTGTTAATGCAATAATCGGAGTCACGAGTTTACTTCCTCTCCGTAAATCTACTCAAAGTCTGACCTCATCCAGCCACCCCTTCTCACTCATGATCTCTTAATTTTCTGAACTCAGAGTATTTCTTTCTGGATCTCTTTGGAGCAGACAGAAGGGGACCCCGCCCAGTTGCCCTGAGCGCCCTTTTACCACTGTGTGTCTCCATCCCCCAGCTTCTGCATGCTTTGCAGTAAGGGCCAGCACCTGCGACCTTCACAGGCTTTCTCTCCTAGGCAATGAGGCTAACTGAAAGCCAGAGGCGCCTGAGTATTTTACATCTACCTTCAACTCCCAGTAACCACCACCACCACCACCCCACCCCCGCCCCGCCACACACACACTCATAGCTCCTTATGAAACAAACAGGTGAAACAAGCTGAGGAGTCAGTTACTCCCCGAGGTATCTGCAAGTCAGATTGAAGCTGGCACTTCACCAGAAATTGCAGCCTTGCTTAGCCTCTTCTCCCCTATCCTGCTTCTGCCACTTCCTTACTAGGTCCTTCCTTAATAAATCACTAGCACCTGAATCCTTGGCTCAGGATCTGAGTCTGAGAGAATCCAATTTAAGACAGTTGGTACCAGAAATGGTCCTAGGAAGCATTAAGGATGAGATTCTGGAGCTGGGTCATACAGTGACTGGAAGGCAATGACCACAATCGTGATGCTAGGCCCTGACACCCTGTAGCATTGCAGTTACTAAAACTTTTGCCTGGGGTTAACTCAGACAATACACAGGTAGAAGGGAATGTATTAGCTTATTCCCTATCTGTAGCATTTGAGAGATACAAGGTAAATCATAATTATGACTACCACAGAATTTGCTAACTGGCATCCTTGATACATCAAAGAAAGGCCTGCCACCCGCAGCATAGAATTATACACCATTAAAACAAAGACAAAAAAAAAAAAGATAACAAGAGCTCCTAGCATGGTACTGAGCCCTGATAGAGATCTGATCTTAGGAAATCAAGCAACCCTGGGACCAGAGCTGCCCGTCTTGAGCTGAGAACTGTCAGAATTACCAAGTGATAATGTTGGGCAGGCCCCGCAACAAGCCATTGTGTGACAGAAGTGGTATATTCTGGATGTTGCAGGAGCTGGTGAAGAGCACACAAATAAATAGTCTATAAGGAAAGTCAGCTCAGTTTTCACTCATTACTCATCACCAGTGCACCAATAACTTCTCTGCTAACAACTGCGGTCTCATGGGGAAGTTCCTTTGATCAACCAACAAAGGAGGAAAATAACCAGTCTGATACATGGATGGATCGAGTATGTTGGTATAAACCCCAAATCAACTGTGGACCATATAGGTCCACATTCAGGGGTGGCCCAGAAACAGACTGGTGAGGAGAAATTCCCCAATTGGACAGAGTCTGGCCATTGCATCTGGTCAGCTACCTTATGTGGAGAGAGAAGTGGCCTGTGGTGAGGATATGTACATAGAGATTCATGGGTAGCACTGAATGGCTTGGCTGATTGGTTAGGGGCCTAGAAGGAGAAAGATGGGAAAATCAGGAATAAAGCAGCCTGGAGAGAAAGCATACAGATTTCATGAGAGAGGTCTCAAAATGTGAGCATCTTTGTACCACATGCTTGGCCCACCAGTAAGCGTCCCTGCAGAAGAGGCATACCACAAGCTGGACAGCACGACTCTTCCAGTGGATTTCAGTCCGCCTCATTCTTGGCCATATCCATGTTTGTACAACAGGCTCATGAACAAGCAGCCAGGAAGGCAGAGATGAAGACACGCTGTTTTGGGGCCCATGGTTCCCTTTCACCCAGGTGGACCTAACTGCTGGCATTGCTGAATGTCGGACCTACCAGAAACAGAAACCAACACTGAGTCCAAATATAGTGTTAGCCCTCAAGAACAATGAGTCACTTAGTGAAAAGTTGATTACATTGGACCCTGTCCACTCTGAAAAGGGAAGCGTTTTTCCTGATTGGGTTTGATACATATTCCAGGAATGGGCTTGCCTTTCCTGCACACAGTTCACTAGCCAAGGGCCCACAGAGTATCTGATTTACCAGCATGAAATACTGCATAACAATGCTTCGAATGTGTGTCCATGGACACAAAACTGTAGGATCCTTTGGTTCTACCACATACCGCATCATCCAGAGGCTTCCAGCCTACTAGAGTGTTGAGTCGGCCTCTTAAAGGCACGGCTGAAGTGGCAGCTTGGAGGTGATATCCTGTGAGGATTGGAGCCTGTGTAATCAATGGGGAGAACATAGGAGTCTGGCAGTCAAGTGGTAGAAGTAGGAAATGACCCCCCAGCACCAGCACTCCCACTTGAAGAATGTGTGCTTCTCGATCCTGCAAACTTAGGCTCTGTGGATCTAAAGATCCTGATTCCCAGGAGAGGTATGCTTCCAGGGGATCTATTAAGAATCCCATGAAACTTAAAGCTATGGCTACCATCTGGCTATTGCCAGTAAACCAAAAGATACAGAAATGAGTTGCCACACTATCAGGGGAATTGACTCTGAGGAGGTAGAACTATACTTCATAATGAAGGTGGGGAGGAATATGTTTGGTGTTCAGGTGGCTCAGTGGGATATTCCTTGGAACTCCCATGCCCAGGATTAAGTGTGAATGGGGAACTACAGAGTCATGGCCTAATAAAGGCATGGTAACCAGGAGCTCAGAATCCCGAGGTTGAAGGTCTGGGCCATCTCACCAGTCGAGCCACCTAGACTATAAGAGATGGTAGCCAAGGGCAAGGGAGGAATCTAGAACAGGTACTAGTACTGTATATACTAGTATGCTAATATACTAATGTGTATACTAATATAATAGTGCAATGTGTATTACACTATGTGTAATAGTGGAGAAAAATGACAAATATTACCTACAGTCTTAGGACTACCAGCAGTAGGAAGGGCTGTGGCTTATCTCATTAACATGCCTCTCATAAGCTTTCCCCTGGAAACTTTGACCAAGGGTTCCTTTTCCTCCACATCCTTGCCAACACTTGTTAGTTCTTGTCTTTTTGATGATAACTTTTCTAACTTTCTGTGAGGTGATATCTTCTGTGACTTAGATTTGCATTTCCCTAATGATTAGTGATGTTGAGCGCTTTTTAATGTACTTGTTGACCATTTATATGTCTTCTTTGGAAAAATACCTATTTAGTTCTTTCTCCCTCTGGACATTTTTAATTGGATTATTTGTCCGCTATTGAGTTGTATGAGTTCTTTATATGTTTTGGATTTTTAACTCCTTATCAGACACAGGATTTGCAAATATTTTCTCCATTCTGTAGGTTGCCTTTTCATTTGTTGATTGCTTCTTTGCTATGCAGAAGCTTTTTTGGTTCGACGCAGTTCTACTTGCTTATTTTTGATTTGTTGCTTGTGCTTTTGGTGCCACATGCAAAAAATCATTGCCAAGAGGCATTGCCAAGAGTCATTGTTAAAGAGTCCTATTTGTGTGGATTTTTTTCCTGTGAGTTTTGTGGTTTCAGTTCTTGTTTAATTTGAATCTATGGTCCATTTTGAGTTAATTTTTGTGAATGGTGTAGGGCAGGGGACCCAATTTCATTCCTCTATATGTGGTTATCCAGTTTTCCCTGCTCCATTTGGAAGAAACTACCCTTTCCCCATTGGATATCTTCTAGGCAGCATAATGTTGGTTCTTGTCTTTTTATCCATCCACCACTTGATGTCTTTTGATTGAAGAATTCAATCCATTTACCTTTAGAGTGATTATTGATAGGTAAGGGCTTATTAACGGCATTGTATTCTTTTCTAGCTGTTTTGTAGTTCCCTTGTCCCTTTCTTCATTTCTTGTGTTCTTTTGTGAATTAGTGATTTTCCACAGTGGTACACTCTGATTTTCTGCCCTTTATCTTCTGTGATTCTACTGTATGTTTTTGTTTTGCAGTTCCCGTGAGAACCACATTGGCAAATCCTTATTTGGTTCTTTGTCGTGTTTTCTTTTTTTTATATAATTTTTTTAATTTTCTTTATCGTGTTTTCTATCTCTTTGCCGAACTTATTTTGTTTTTGTATTGTCTTTCTGATATCATTAAATTGTTTATCTGTGTTCTCTTTCCACTCTCTGAGCCTTTTTAGACAATTATTTTGAATTCCTGGCCAGACAGTTCTAGAATCTCCATTCTTCAGGACCAGTTACTGATCGCTTACTGTATGCCTTTAGTGGAGTCGTGTTTTCTTTATTCTTAATGATTCCTGCAGCCCCATGTAGGTGTCTGTGCAGTGGAAGAAGCACAGACTCTAGGAACCGCCTTTGGTAAGGGAAGACTTTCACTTGCAGGTGGGGGCATGCCGGAGTCTGCTGCAACCCCAGGTCTAGTGGCTCAGGACTCCGGCCATGGGAGCATGTGGCAATACCAGGTCCAGGGAAAGGCATAATGTCCCTTCAGCTCAGGCTACCAGAGTCCCTGACATTGAAAGCTATGTGTCCTTGGTGAGGACTCAGGGGGGGTTGGTTCATGATGGCTGCAACAGCTGTTGTGATCTTCAGCAGCCCCTCCGGGTCCAGCAGCTGGGGGCCAGGGCTGGTGTTGTGCACACACTCAGCTGCAGGGGCCCGCTGCAGGTGCCTGTGTAACAGCAGGAGCCAGGTGCACATCTACAGATCCAGGGCCAGCAGCAGGGTCCAGGGACAGCTACGGGCTCACTCGCAGCTCCTGAGGCCCTAGATGCCAACATGAGTTTCTGCTGTACAGT
Source organism: Ailurus styani (assembly GCA_002007465.1). Lineage (NCBI taxonomy): Eukaryota > Metazoa > Chordata > Mammalia > Carnivora > Ailuridae > Ailurus > Ailurus styani. The sequence goes on along the minus strand of LNAC01000533.1, from coordinate 347,587 downwards.
CTCCTACTGCATGCGTGCACTTCAGTGGAGGCTGGCAACAGGGTTTGGGCCAGGGTGTGCAGATACATGCATGGAAACTAGCTACAGGTTAGTTCAGTGGTGCAGGCCAGTGACAGAACACGAGGCCTCATTTGGGCCCACAAGCTGTGGGGTTCCTGGCTGGCAGCATGCTTCCCCGCGGCTGCACAGTCTCCGTGGGCGTGGGCGCCGCGGTAAAGGCGGGTGATGGCAGGCTGGTGAGCGAGGGAACAGCTGGAGGGTCTGGCCCTGAGTGCACACACAGCCGGGGGTGGGGGGGGGGAGGGTCCAGCCGTGAAGATCTAGGCTGGTGCTCTGCTGCGATGCAGCCACGGAGGCCCCAGCTGGCTGTCAGTGTGGTTCCCAGGCTCTGGCAGAGGCGGGGGGCGGGGAGGACGGAGCAGGAGGGACTCAGGTGGCTGGCATCCACAAACACAAATACCTGTAGGGCCAAAGCTGTACTGGCCATTGGCTCTTTCTTCACCATGAAAGCAGCTGGGGCTGTCTATGGAGCAGGTCACTGCGAGCCACACTTGCTCCTGCCGCGTGGCTGCTGTCCGGAGCTCCCGCTTTCCTTTTTGTTCCTAGCCATCGCTGTACAGCTCAGTTTTGCCCGTCCAGTGGGGTGAAACAGAAGCGGGTCTCTTAGGTGGTGCCATGAAAGGCTGGAGACGCTGGTTGTTCAGTCTGCTTTTCCTTTCCTGACCAGAGGAGCGCTTTCCAGCTGGGGAGTTCCAGCTCAGTACCGAGCACAGCAGCTGGTGAGGCGCGCTGTGCAAGCAGAAGGAAGCTGCCCTCCTTCTGCAGTTACTCTCAGGTTGTTTCTGTTCCACTGTGTTGCTAACTTTTCTTAAGTGGACCCCAGGACTGTTTGTTTGTATGTTTGTTTATTTGTTTTTTCCATAGCTAGCTGTCTAATTATTGATCTTTATGTGGGGACAGGAGCTGGGGTCTCCTATGTCACCATTTTGGTGACGTCACTCTCCTTGTCATCATTTTCATTATAATCTTTGTAACTTCATCACATAGCACCAGGACTGGGCATGATGTATATAGATCAATATTTATCAGTTGGATAAATGGGTGGGCAGATGGATGAATAGATGGATGGATGGATTGACAGATGGATGGACGGAGGAAGAAATTTATTTAAGCAAATATTTTTTAGAAGTCCTAAAAGAGGACGCCTGGGTGGCTCAGTGGGTTAAAGCCTCTGCCTTTGGCTAGGTCATGATCTCAGGGTCCTGGGATCGAGGCCTGCATCAGGCTCCCTGCTCAGCAGGGAGTCTGCTTCCTCCTCTCTCTCTGCCTGCCTCTCTACCTACTTGTGATCTCTCTCTCTCTGTGTCAAATAAATAAGTAAAATCTTAAAAAAAAAAAAGTTCTAAAAGAAGAGGGTGCAAAGAGATAACTGGCAGGATGAGTGGGCACTAGATTCAAAGAGTTTAGAAAGAACTTTAGGTCTGAACTAGAGGGTCTGTCCTAAGTGAATATTGCTGAGTTGGGCAACACTAGAAACTTCAGTGTAAGGATAAACTTAGAAAGTGTTCCTACTCTTGAGTGGCCTGGCAGTGTTGGTGTCTGTCCAGCTGGGAAGCATGGAATACTGCTATGTGGCTTCTGATGGAATTTACCATGGTCTGATAGGAAATAACTCACATGAGTGAAACTGAAGGGAAAAAAGCTGAGACTAGTAAGTGCTGGCCAAGTAGAGCAGACAGTGAGATCAGCATGGTCACTCCAGGCCAAACCACTAACTCCCTTCTCTTGGTAAGTAAGCACTGCCTGGAACATTAGAATCAACTACAGTTGGATTATTTTATTATAAAAGTGGCTACTCAGGGTTTCTCTGTGTTTTTACTTTCATCTAGAACTCTTGGTTGAATACTACTTTATTACTCAGTTCCCAGGGCCACACACTCTCCCTTTACAGTATGTTCCAGGAACAGGAGGTTTCCTATTTGGAAAATAGGTATTCATGTAAAGGCCTAGCGGATACTTCCCTCTTGATCTCCTTCCACAGAGGTCTGTAAGGGCTCTCAGCCTTTGTCCCAACATGAGCTGCAGAATTTAAGACTTCTAGCCATTTTCATGTCTGCGCCTGAGACTGAGCCTTTCCATTCATCCAGTCACGCCTCCGATAGACCTTTGGCAAGTGGGTTTCAGAGTGTCCCAATAAAGAAATTTATGTCACCTTTCCCCACCCGTTTTCAGGCTCCTTCAATCTTTCTTTGGAAAGAGGGAAAAACAAACATCTGAGGCAGCACAGTGAGAGCCTTGGGTGATGCCAGGGTCTGAGGCTGCCTTTCGGGCCCTGTTGGTTCAGCTGCGTGGGCCCACCTGTAGGCTGCTGCAGAGCAGAGAGGTTGTCATTAGAGACACACACACACCTCCTCACCACAGGACAGACCGGATCTCATGTCTGGGAAGAATGAGTCTCTTCTGCAGCTAAAGACTTAGTTAAAGACTTAGTTAGCTAAAAATTCAGTTACTCCCTGCAACCATGCTACTGCGCAGCCTCCACCGTGTTACTGCCCCGGGTTCCTTTCCCCCATAACCTAGGTGTGGACCTCCACACCCTCCATAAGGACCACTCTGTCAGAGGCCATTCTTATTTCCCCAAACCTTGCTTCATGCTTTGACCTTGACCCTTTTGGTGAAGCTCCAGCTCCCTCAAATCTCAACCCAAATAGGACAGCGAGGCCTTGGTGTGAAGTGGAGCTGTCTTCATGGTAGCCATCACTTCTCCTCCTCTTCGTGTTTCTTCTGTGAACACCAGTGCCAGATACCAGCCATTCTTGCTGCCTCTGCTTACCACCATACTCCCTGCCGCAGGCCACTCTGAGTTTTCCATTTCCCATAGGTATTGCAGGAAATCTGAACTTAGAGCATTTTCTCATACTGGTACCACAGTCCTCTCGTCCTAATTCCATAACAGAGCAATGCAACAGTCCGTGTCCCTTTCCCCTCCTGTTGTGACCCCTTGAACCTGAGCCAGGCCTAATAAGCCTAAAAGGACAAACTGCTCCCCCAGGCCTGGGCCTTTGGGAGCAATCTGTATGACTATATAAAATAATTCATGGTTTGCCTAGCAAGAGTCCACTTTCAAAATTATGTTTGGCTGGCAGATGTTGGGCCTTCACTGCTTTAGGGAAAGGGGAACTTGAGCCAAAAGGCAAAGAAACACATAGAAGGTAATCTTAGGCTTTTGAGTTTTCCAGGGTCCAGATCTGGGGTTAGGGGCTTTAAGAAATTTTTTAGGAGAAATTTTAACTCTATGTGCTTTTTTGCCTTCTATACTAACTTTTGAACCTTACAACTAGATAGGAATATGATTCCACTGTGCAGTTTTAGAAAGAAAAATTTCTTTATTCCTAGAATTTTACACCAAGGCAATTTGTTTTTTATGAAAACAGAAAGATATTTTCAGATATGTTAGGATTTGTATATACTTGAAACAAATTTTTGATGATATATTGCAACAGAATGAAAATTGGAGCAAATTAAGAGCATCAAGATTGGGGATATTACAGTATAAAATAATTGTTGCTGAGTAATTAATCAATTTAAAATAGAAATGTTCCTTAAAATACATTGTAACTCTGGTTCTTAAACTGAATGATATCATCAAAAATTCTTCTCCAAACAATAATATTCTGAATCTAAAATCCTAATTTTTAAATTTTTATTTAAATTCAATTAATTAACACATAATGTACTATTTGTTTTAGAGGTAGAGGTCAATGATTCATCAGTCTTATATAAAACCTAGTGCTCATTACACCATGTGCCCTCCTTAATGTCCATCATCCAGTTACCCCATCCACTAACCCCCCTCCCCTCCAGCAATTCTGGTTTGTCTCCCTCTCTGATTTTGTCTTATTTTATTTTTCCTTCCCTTCCGCTATGATTCTCTGGATTGTTTCTTATATTCCATATATGAGTGAAGTCATATGATAATTGTCTTTCTCTGATTGACTTATTTCACTTTAGCATAATACCTTCTAGTTCCATCCACATCATTGCAAATAGTAAGATTTCAATTTTTCATGGCTGAGTAATATTCCAGTGTGTGTGTGTGTGTGTGTGTGTGTGTGTGTGTGTGTGTGTGTGTGCGTGTGTGCATGTGTGTGCGCACACACATGTGCACGTGTGTACCACATCTTCTTTATCCACTCATCTGTCAATGGATATCTGGGCTCTTTCTATAGTTTGGCTGTTGTGGACATTGTTGCTATAAACATTGGGGAGTAGGTGCCCCTTTAGATCACTACAGTTGTGTCTTTGGGGCAAATGCCTAGTAGTGCAATTGCTGGGCTAAAATCCTAATATTAACAAAGATTAAGGATAGGGAATAGAGAATAAAAGTTTGTCAAGCTTATCTTGTTTATATAGAAATATAAGATATTTCATTTCTGACTCTGACAAGGAGTAAAATACAGGTTAAAGTGCTTTTGTAAAACTTTGAGTAGAATGAAACATAGGATATATACTACACAAAATGTATATATACAAAGCTCTGAAAAAGATAAAAGGAAAAACCCATATAATAAGAGGAGAAAAACAAAAGAAATAGTTGGAAGTATAAAAACAGAACTAAAGGAGGCAACAGTTAAAGATAACAATTATAGTACATTAAAATGAGTCTAAGTTAAATTAAAATCTCCCTGCTAAAAGGCTAACATTCTGGGGCACCTAGGTTGCTCAATTGACTTCAGCTCAGGTCATGATCTCAGGATCCTGGGATTGAGCCCGGCATCAGGCTCCGTGCTCAGTGGGGAGTCTGCTTCTCCCTCTGCTCCCTCTTGCTCCTGTTCTCTCTCTCAAAAAATAAAATCTTAAAATAAAATAAATAAAAGGATAGCATTCTGAGTTGGAAAACAAAATCTAATAATGTGTTGGTTTTAAGCAACACACTTAAAACCAAATGAGACCCCAAAAAACCTTATAGCAAAAGAATGGTCATGAGTATATCATATCTTTTTAACAAAGGGCACTGGGGCAACCGAATATCCACATACCCCCAAAAATGAAGTTGGACTCCTTGCCTTATACCTATCCAGAATGAATTTAAAATGGATCATCGACCTAAATGTGAGAAATAAAGCTATAAGTCTCTTAGGAGAAAAAGACAGAAATAAATCTTAATGACCTCAGGTTAGGCAAAGTTTTATTAGATATGATACCAAAGACACAAGGAACAACAAAAAAAAGAAACTTTATAAAAATTAAAAATTTGTGTGCTTTAAATGATACCATTAAGAAAGTGAAAGGCCACAGAATGGGAGAGATTATTGGCAAATCATGTATCCAACAAGGGACTTGTATCCAGAATATATAAAGAACTCTAAAACTCAATGATAAAAAGATTAACCCATTTTTTAAAGGACAAAAGTTCTGAATAGACATTTCTCCAAAAAGATATACAGATAATTGATAAGCACTTGAAAAGATACACAGAGTGATTTCGTCAAGATGGCAGCACAGGTTTTTCCTTATTTCAGTCTCCCTCACAAGAAGACCGATTAGCAACTATTCATAGACAAGGCACTTGTGTGAAAATCCCAGAACCCAGAGGTGAGACTGAGGCACTCTCTGAGGCCACAGAGACCAAAAAGGACCACTACATTAGAAGGGTTAGAAGAGTTGGGGTGGTTAGGTGGCTCAGTCTGTTGAGCGTCCAACTTGGTTTTAGCTGAGGTCATGATCTCATGGTCATGGGATCAAGCACTGCTTCAGGCTCTGTGCCCAGTGCAGAGTCTGCTTCAGATTCTTTCTCCCTGTCCCTCTCCATCAAGCTCATACACTCTCTCTCTCAAATAAATAAAATCTTTAAAATAAAATCTTTAAAAATAGAGTAAGAAGAGCCTTACCCTTCACTGTAAACTCATTGCCCCTCCCCCAGCTGGTACCATGCTACACTGAATGAGTCCCCTGGGCCTCTGACTTCTCCAGTGGGAAACCAGAGCCCAAGGTGGACATCCAGCTCCCCCAGCATTATGGGATGCTTCCCATGGGACCCACTTGGATTTCACCTCTAGGGGATCACTGGGGGGAATCTGCAGGGCTCAACCACCAGGTATCAGATAGAAGTGAAGAATGGGACAGAGCCTACCACAGCCAGTGCTCCAGTCTTGATGGATCTCATTTCTGCTTGCACCAGCACTCAAGCAGAGATCCTAGCCAGTGGCTCTGCCCATCTATCTTCAGGACCAACTTGGTGGCCCTGTTTGGCCAGGGAGCTCAGTTGGCAGTTCTGCCTGATTTCAGTCCCCAGTCAAGGCCATGCTGACTCTGGAGCCTATTCGGTTCTGCCGGGGTGGGGAAACAGATTTGCAGCCCCACTCAACTGCTGAGCATGGCCTCCAGTCCCACCTCTCCAGGAAGCCTTGCCGAGGAACTAGGGCAACTATGGAGCTCATCCTCCAACCCTGATTGGGCAGGGAGCCAAGGCAGCTGCCCTGTCTGGCCGTTAAGTATAACCTCTGACGCTGCATCACCAGGGAGCCTGAACAGTGACCCTGAGCAGGCTCAGAGCCCAACCTGTGGTCCTGCCAAGCCATGCAGCCCAGCCTACAGCCACACCCAGCAGCAGGCTCCAGCCTCTGGCCCTGCCTGATTGCCGAACACAACCTGCAGCCTTACACAGGCAGGAAGCCCAGATGGTGACTGGACTCGATCACAGAGCGATAGCGGGCAGCCCAGCCTGATGAAGGGAAACCCAGACAGCAACTCTGCCTGACCGCAGAGCTCAGTATCTAGCCCCACGCAGCTGCAGGATGTAGCTGGAGGCCCCTCCCGACCACAGAACCCACCCGGCAACCTTGCTTTCACATGGTTGCTAAGCCTCTGTTAGCTGTTGACAAGAGGCCTCCGTTCTCAGGACTTTTCTGTAGGACTGCTGGAGTGTCCTCCTGATGTGGTGGTTGGCTTGTCCTAGAGCAAGTGATCCAAATGACGACAGGGTAGAAGCTACCACATCTTTGTGGCCTAACCCAGAAGTAATACACTGACTTGCTCAGTATCCTATGGGTAACACAGACCGGCACTGTTCGGTGTGGGAAGGGATTTCATAAGGACACGAATACCAGGAGGTCAGGGCTGTCAGGGGTCATTTTGAAGCCCGGCTATGACAGTCTGCCTTATTGATCCTAACCCTGTCACACGCAAAATATATTCACTGCTTCCATATCCTTCTTGCTCCACCCACCCCACATGTTCATCCCTTTACCAGACCAGTGGAGCACCGCCAGCAGCCTGCCAGATGACAGGGCCTAGTTTCCAGCCCTGACTGATTACAAAGCAGAGTCTGAGGCCCTATCCAAAGTCTGCCTGAACACAGAGTGAAGCCAGCAGAACCGTCCTATCCAGGAGCACCGCCTGAGATCCCGGCCAACCAGGAGCTATCCTGGAGTCCAGCCTGTAGCCCTGCCCCACCACAGAGTCCAGTCAGTGACCCCACCCTGCCAGCCAGAAGTGATCACAGAGCCCAGGCAGTGGGACCACCCCTGATGTCAGATCCGTGTACGAGTCATCTGGAAGGAGACCTGTCAGCCCCGAGTTAAGCAGATGGCTGCAGCCCTGGCTGCCATCTTAACCGCAACCTGTGAGAGACCCCCCCCAGAAGCACCTAGCTAAGCTACTCCCCAACTCCTGATGCACAGGCACTGTGTGCATAAATGTTTACTGTTGTTTGAAGCTGCTAACCTTTGAGCCATTTGTTAGATATAAATATAACTAATAACACACTCTTCATTTTCTAAGTTTTTACTCATTTCTGTGGAGAAACAGAAAGGAATAACAAAACAATAAACCCAAAAAAGTCATGAAGTTTCTGGCAATCTTATAGTTCTGCCTTTGGTTTATTCCCTGGGCTGTCTTTTCTGATTTTCTAAGACTATTCCAGAAGTTCCTCTAAGATGATTCTGAGAGTCTTCCAGCCACAAGTCCTGAGAGAAGACTACCTATCCTACCTACCACCCACCTCAGAATGTAGTCAGAGATGATGACACATGCTTATATGTGCAGTTACTTGGGGACAAACAAGTGTAAAGAAACCACAAGTCCAATTCTAAGGAAAATTGTATAAATCACAACACATTTTTATGATAGAATATCATGCACCCATTACAAAGCATAATTATAAAGAGATCCTTACTGTTCAGGAGACAATTTTATGATGTATTTTTCTGTTTAGAAAAAGCAGGAAGTGATCTTATGTGTCTGTGTAATATTTTGTGTGTGTGTGTGTGTGTGTGTATGTGTATGTTTATATAGTATTTTAAAATAGAATTTGGAACTGCTATCAAGGATTATTTTTGGATGATAGGATGCAGATGACTTTTCCCCCTTTATGCTTGACATCGAATATGTACTACTATTATAATCAGAAAAAACCTTTAAAGAAGAAAGGGGGAAACCTGCCCATCCCTCAAGACTGTCACCCATTAAGACTACCCAAATCCCTGTCAAAATCACTCTCTTTTTTCTATAACTTCACTATTTTCTATAACTTCACTATTATTCCTTTCCTACAATCCCATTTCTTCTTCTTTGGCGTTTGCATGGTATCTTTCTCCTATGCGGTTATAAATGCGTGCCTAACAACATAAGCGTACCAGCTAGGTTTAGTGCTCCAGAAAATGGCCTCACTGCTCTCTCTCGGGCAGGACACAGGTGGGGCAGGCCCGTTCTCCCAGGCTCTATGACTCTTTGTCACTGTCTCCCAGTACCACGTACTGGAGGGGCTCCCTGTGGACTCACTGGACTGAATGGAAGTCCTCATCCCATTAGAAACTTGTCCAGTCAGTCCTTTAAAGGACTGCCCGGTGGCATAAAGGCATCAGATGGTGGGATTTTGTGGGCTCCGGTAAGGCCTTTTCCTTTTTCCTGCAACTGATGTCATTATCCCAGCCCACAGGGATGAATGTTCTGGATTGGAACAGTGGAAAGTGACCCGGGGGCAATAACACTCCCTGTCACATCACCACACATCCTGGAAGGCTGCCCTGAAGGTCACAAGGGAAGGGGACACCAAGGCCACACTGGAGGCCAGAAGCTAGGAATAGGTGGGGGTGGCAGTCAGGGAGTCCAGGTGCACACCTTTCCCCACCCACTCCCTGCTATAGGACTGGTACTGGTGTGGGTGTGGGTATGGGTGTGGGCTCAGCACACGGTGGGGGTGGGAAGTAGGAAGAAAGGGGCTAAGAGTGGGGCTTTGGTCAGTGAGGAGAGCTACTGGTGAGGTGGATGTGGGGGTGGCAGACGAATCTCTCACTCGAATGGCCTTTCCCTGTGCGGCCTGGCTCTCGCAAGTGCCTGCTGAGGTAAGGAGGAGCCAGGTCCATTCTTTCTCCCTCATGCCCAACATACACAAAAATGTAGCAGATTAACTAGAGTTGGAAGTAGGGGAAAGGCAGCCTGAGGAGGCTGCAGAAGTTCCCCTCCAGACGCAGAGAGAGGGGCGCAGCCCACCTACCTCCCCAGCCGAAAGGACCTCACAGAGATTTACGGCTACTGTAAATGTGGCCTACGCAAATCTCAGTTCCCAAACTGACTGAAATCTATTTTTCTGTCACTTCTATTCTGAGTTCCCTTTCCACTGGGATCCAGAAAAAACCCAATCTTCATTCACAGGGCATTCCAGCTGAGTTCCAGGGAGCTGACAGCACTAAAGCACTGGGGGCTGGTGTCAGAAGGAAATACAGGCATTCCTTGCTTAGTTGTGCTGCACATTATCGCACTTTGTGGATACTGCATTTTTTTTTAGGTTTTTTTTCAGTTTTATTAACATATAATGTATTATTTGCTTCAGGGGTACAGGTCTGTGAATCATCAGTCTTACAGAATTCACAGCACTCACCATAGCACAAACCCTCCCCAATGTCCGTAACCCAGCCACCCTATCCCTCCCCCTCCACCCCCCAGCAACTCTCAGTTTGTTTCCTGAGATTAAGAGTCTTTTATGGTTTTTCTCCTTCCCGAGCCCATCTTGTTTCATTTTCCCCCCCTACCCCCCACGACCCCCCTGCCCTGCCCCTCAAATTCCTCATATCAGAGAGATCACATGATAACTGTCTTTCTCTGATTGACTTATTTCACCTATTAGCCTAATACCCTCTAGTTCCACCGATGTTGTTGCAAATGGCAAGGTTTCATTTTTTTGATGGCTGCGTAATATTGCATGGTATATATAT